>JARQZK010002228.1:15000-322500 GCA_030704885.1 Cynegetis impunctata | reverse complement strand
GTTTATTCAAAATTTAATAGAACAAAAACTATATTTTCATTAGGGCATGTTCAATGTAATATATATATATATTCTGTTAACAATATTAACATGAAAACATATAATGTAAACAATGGATTACTTTGATATCACAACTATCCGAAATATATGTATTATAATGCATAATTATCAAATATTTCACTCATTCTATATATAAATATATATACCTATATATATATATATATATATATATATATATATATATATATATATATATATATATATATATATATATATATATATGTTGGCTACATATGGAAAACTTTTTTATTATCAGTTTTATCAAAAGAATATATTGTTTATAAAAATTTCTGCATGTTTTAAAATCCAAACATTAAACTATCAGATATTGAATTGTATAAGTCGTATACGAGGTGTGCCAAAAAGATGATTTTTGATCAAGAGTGATGTACTTGATTAAAAATAATTTTCGATCATCCAATATTGTTTATTTACAATAAAAAAATTTCTCGGCCAAACTTTATGTTTGAATATTAATGCATGATTCATCAAGTAGCCGAAAAATTTCCTGCGTATATTAAAAAATTTGGTTCCTCTTAGTATTCATTCCGATCCCAGATATCATTGTAGGAATATTCAGTAAATTGTTTGTTTAAATTATCATCAATTCTTGACTTCAAAATCATACCTTCTATAATAAATAATCAATTCTCACTTCGATATGAAATTCCCAAGATCATTTGTATGCTCGAATGATGAAATATATCAAAGTTTATAACTCACTTTTTGAATTTATCCTTCTTTGAAACTAAAAATGCCGCTCGCATTGAAACAATCTGCTTTCAAAACACATATCAACAATACTAATACATCTGACCTTGAGAGTGTTACTCACATTACTCTTATCCATATTTAGGCCTAGCTTTCATTGGCCCCAAGTTTCTGGAGTGTAACGTGCGTTAAAAGGAACTTCGTTCGAAAACCACGCCTCGCGCCTATTAAATATTCCTCACGTTGAAGAAGCTTCCGGTACGCATTGAATGTAACGATAAATGTAGACAAAACTCGAACTAGTATTATTATAATGTTAACGATCATTTACGTGGGAATAATACCTAGTTACTGCGACCTGGTATTTAATTTTTAATGTTAGTCATTAATGTCGATAAATAGTGATGTCGCATCCAGAAAATGAACGGTTATGTGACTTCAAATTGTACCAAATTTGACTCTCGAAATTACAATATTTTTACATAAGTGACTCAAACGATACTGGGTGTAAGTCGTTTGTAGGAAGCAAATGTAAATTAATTGTGGCATATGTACACGTCTATACGTTATTTTTTACAGTTCTTTCATTTTGTTTCCAAATAAAAATAGGATTTCCAGAGGAACAATAAGGGACTAAATGTCACGTCTATCCTGGCGCTCATCTATCCATCCAATTTTAACTTAATCGTGCGTGTTCGGCTGAACACGTAGCCGCTTGGCTGTAGTACCCATTCTTTCCGAGCTATCGCTTTGTAGCGCTGTGCTACTGTAAAATGCGGAAGACGTAGATTGTCGAGTTGTAATTGAACATTCTTTGCACTTTTATTACTCTTACTGGAGGTTTTATTCGAAGTAAGTTTTAAATTTACTGTTTAATTTCGTCGGTAATAATGCCTAAAAGAAAGTGTCCATTACAATGACTTGAAGACGAAATTTCCATTTATGAAACGAAAAAAATTATAGGAATAGTAGTGCTGTATGAGGAAATATTACACAGAGGTGATGTTCACTGGGGTTCTTGTTATAGGTATTGAAAATCACCTTCGATATACGTTCGATAAGTCGAACAAACCGTAGTTTTTGGTGGATCAGTTTGATCCACCAAACTGTTACTTCCTTTTTCGAAAGCAATGTATCGAACAACAAATGTTTTTGGTCTTCTGCTGGCTCGGATTGAGTTTTTAGTTGTTTATGCACTCGATATGTGCCTATATTAATCTAATACGGTCTAACCTATATATAAAACAGTGCAATATTCAAAGCTGAATCTTGTATGTTTCTCTTTGCTTACTTCACAATACTTCAACCCCTGCCTCCCTCATCCGAATGTATCCATTATTCCTAAAAGTTTTCCGCTTTGAAGCAAAAAACGTGTGAGCAGCAAAACTCAATCTCTAATGTGGTATATTTCACGAAGTGCATCGTATTGAGATTCAGTTCGATGAACAAAAACTACATTTGAATTTACTACGTTTATTATCACAAAAATACTTTGAAAAATATAACACTGCGATTGCAATTTCGGTCACTAGACCATCATCGGGCAGATTGAGTTAAGAACTGAATACAAAATAATTATAGATTTGCGCTTACGGGTGGGAAAGGATTACTGCAGGTACCTAAATAGACAAGAGGAACATATTTCAAGAAGGGCTAATCGTGTGGATTTCCCAAATTGGTACAACACAATGTTCTTAGAAAAATCATTATTGTTTGAATACACTAAATATAGGAGAAGATATCAAGTCAATCTGGTCGTGCAGCAAGATATCTTTTGCATTATGATTGAGTTTAAAAATTTCTACTGATTCTAAGTAAGTTAGTTTGGTTCCTTTCGGTAATTTGTGCATAATTTGAAAGTTATCTATTTGTGGAAACGGGTGGTGGTTTTCACGGCAATGATTTGAAAACGTTGAATCCATTTTATTTTTCAAAAAAGATTGTTGGTGTTCTTTAAATCTTGTCTTGATCGATCGACCAGTCTGACCTATATACACACCTTTACATACAGGACAAATCAACTTACAAACTCCTGAATTTTCAATTTTTGAAGTGAATAAATTATAGTTTAATACAATAAAAAATTCTCGAAGTGCATCGCATATTGATAGAAGCAGGTCGAAATGCGATTCAAACGGAGTAAAGTCTACAATAGGCGTGACGAAAGATTTTGAAATACTCTTCCTTAATGTGGGTACACATTTACTTTTCACGAAAAAACCTTCATTTCGGTAATAAACTTAAGTTTAACGAAGTTTAAAGCCAGGTTTCTAATATTATTCTAATAGCGCGCGAAAACAGCTCGCATGTATCATGGCTTCGGTCTGACGTCACGCTTAGGTAAACATGTCATTGAGTCTATGCGTAGCGAAGAAAGTGAACAAAATATCATATTAATTCGTGTGATAAAAATGAATTCCAAAAATTATGAGTGGTGTGCAGTATCGCAGTGTAAAAACACATCAATAAGAACACTCAACAAAGTATTTGGACATGTTCCAAACAAGAAAATAATAAGAAATAAGTGATTAAAGCTCACACGTCGAAACCCAAACGATATATATATATATATATATATATATATATATATATATATATATATATATATATATATATATATATATATATATATATATATTGCTCTGGGCACTTTACTGTACAAATGTTTTCTTCCCGTTTCAGTTGCACACAACTGATTTCATCAACGCCATATGATGGTCTTGAAGACCTGAAATAATTGAAATTAATTAGAATAAATACTGTAACCAACCTCCTTTTTAACAGATATATATGCCCTGGCTAGCAGGGAGATTGGTTAGCATATAATGGTTCTAGGTTTTTCTCAGTAATAATAACAAGAGTAAAATGCAGGTATTTACTATCCTCTTTTTCTTTTTACATAAATGAGACTTATCTTTATGTTTCAATTTATATTGTCGACTTTTTCCTTGGGTGGATTGTTGTCTTCTGCCCTATCTTCGTCCCAAGTTCTTGGTAGCTCCAGCTGTGGGTAGACAAAGTGGTGTTTTTTTCTTTAACTCCAGGCAGCGTAAATTTCAATCTCCAAACAATTTGTCTTTTAGCTCTAACCAAGGTGAACTTCAAACCCAGACCAAGTGGCGTCTATCAAGACGCCACAGATACTTAATAAATTTTAATAAAAATTAACAAACTCTCAATATATATTGAATATAATTCTAATAGCTAACGAAACGATGTTATATCGACGAGAACCATCTACTAAAAGAAAGAACGATTGTTCATCCGACACTTCCTAGATACTCTCCTTCCACGCAACTCATTAATCATAGAGCAAAGGAAAGTGAAGCGTGAAACCACGGTACCTAAATGAACAATTCAGTACAAAATGCAGTGGCTACAGTCACTCGGTAAATTGACCCGTTACAATACATACACATTGACTTGGTGATTTATCAGATTTAAGGTGTTCTCTATGAGGAAAAAATACTACTAGTACTAGGGGGTGCTTATTAGTTACAGAAATGTAGTTGTTTTATCGAGTTTTAACATTTTATTAACTCTAAAATAGCAACTTACAAGCTGTGAGGGAGCTAACCGCAAAAATAAACAATGACAAGTTTATTATAAAAATAACCTATGAAAGTAAAATAAACTGGCATGAGTTCATAACGGGAATGAGAGTATTGACAGCGGAGTTTACCTAAGCGTGACGTCATTGGCTGTGATTGGTGTTTCAGTCATAATGGCCGATGGCTGTATTTTAATGTTTTATTTTATTGAAAATCTTAATAATCTCAATTTTTTAAATAAAACTAAAGCATGGTTTTACATATTTTTAAAAATGAATTTTCCCCTAAAACCATTAAATCAACGATTTTTTGATACTGTCGTCATGCTTATTGCTGCGCGGTTAACTAAGAACCACAAAGGATCGTATTTCAACATGAACTCAATCCGCGTACCAAATTTCAACCTTCTAACTTAGCCTGCAGAAGCTGTGAAGTTGAGCAAATACAGGTGTAAAAATGCTGTTTATAATCAACATCCACATCTTTTGCGACCGGTATGAAAATTTTCTGCCCATGTATTTTGCACAATGAGATTAATATTAATTTATTCTTTGAAACATATTTCGCATTAATGGATATTATCTAAAATAGTTAAACAAAAGGGTCTGGAGTTTATCTCCCTAAAGAAATTCTATATTGACCAAACAGAAATATATTTTTATTTGCGTTTCTCGTAAATCACACTATAGCCACCTAAACGAAAATGTTCAAATAGTACCCAAGAAAAAACACAAGAAAACACATTTCTTTAGAAAGCTTGGGAATAGATGAATACGGTGACCTTATTTTCAAAATAGTGTCCAAATGATTTTACGTGAATGTAAAAAAAACAAAATCTTGTTTTAATATTTGTTCATTAGAACTGTTCCACGCCAACCAACATCTTCTGGTACTTCAAAATGTGATTTGTAAGATTTCTAATTCTATGAAAATTTTCAAAGCGATAGCCCTTTTATCGTATGTATATCGCGAGATAAATGGTCGCAATATAGTATTCGTTTTTCGCATACAACGTTTTATAGCCGCTATAAAATTGTGGGAACTGAAACATTTAATGCGACTTTGACAAGTCCATCATCATTCTTGGAAATAGTGTCATGCAAGGAAGACGGAGAAGTCTATTACTAGCGCTGCTTCTTAATCGTTAGAGAAAAGCTAAAGAAAAGGAGGCTCACCGCATAATTCGGTGTTTCTCGGTTTATCTCTTGATACAAGCAAGATGCGTAGACGGAGAATTTCACACACTTTTCGAAATATAACTTCAACCCGAAGAGAAACTGTACAATTATTTCCGAATGAGCCCACCTACTTTTAATTTGCTGGATGAGCGCTTATTTTAATCTATACGGAAAGCTTGTAACGCTGCGTGAATGATATGGAACAATATAATTGAATAGAATATTAGTTTATTTCTCAAATATTGGAAATATTATCAATCCAATAAACATAACAATATTGAGAAAATGTCACAAACTTACAAATAAATTATAGAAAAACAAATAAAACATTCAGATTAAACGACAAACAATTTAAAATTAATCTGAATAAATTTTTCCGAATGCTTCAAAGTTACTCAGAAGTTGAAAATTCTTTGTCAGCGAATATGTAAAGAGTTTCAGGAACATAAAGAAGTAGTTATTTTCCAATAAATAAGTAGAACGAATTGGGTAAGCTTATTTCATTATCCTACGGGTATTATTTTCATTCAGTGCTTCTTTAAAATAATGTTGATATTTGAACAAGAACTGTGAACAATTGTAAATATACAGTAGGTACATGAAACGTCAATACTCCCGCTGTCTTAAATATCCCTCTATAAGATTCCCTGGAACCAAGGTTGAAAATTAACCTCATTACCGATTTTTGCGATCGAAAAATAGACTCGGAAGATGAGGAGTTTCCCCAAATAATTCTACCATAACAATGACTGAAAGTTTGAGAAATAAAGAGCGAGAAGAATTTCGAAATGAACCTGAGACTTGAGTAGAAAAAGGGTATATAAGACAGAGTTGAATCTTTTCACCAGACTATCCATATGAGCACCCCATTTTAAGTGTGAATCAATATGAATACCGAGAACCTTGCATAGGCTTTAATTTTTATATCACAGCCATTTAAAAGTAGGTATATTGCCAGGGGGGATAATTTAAGATTTCACATGAGTAAAAATCATGCAATCTGTCTTCCCGGTGTTGAGAACTAATTCGTTCTCTGAACACCTTTTCATGAAATTGTTTATGGCGAATTCATCATAAACAGTACAAAAAAACCAAATTTGTATCGTCAGCCTACAGAACAGGGAAGAGGCGTTTGTTGAGAATGCAAGAAAAAGCATCAGGAATATCATTAATAAAAACAAGAAAACGATGTCATGGGACACCAGGTAGGCGGCTGATTATATAGAAGGACCACAATTTGCGAAAACAAAACAACAAAAGCCAAGAGTCACCTCTGGGAATCGAACCCAGAAAAACGGCACACCAGGGTTCAGTACTTAGACGACTCAGTCGTCAACTCAATGTAAACTTAAGACGTAAGAATGTATATAACGAGAGGATAAAGTATCGCCACGCTATATAATTGAATATAAACCTACAATACGTAGTCATTATTTTATGGAACAAATTTGTAAAGCTTTATCTTTTCATTTTCATTATGCCATGTCTGATTCCTGTCGTAATATGTTCTTTTATGCATATAACTTATACACAATTATTTCGATGTTTCACATTTGACGTTTTCGAGTTGCTTGTCATGAATTCATGAGTACATACTATGCATTGGCGATTGACATGACGGAGTGGGATCAAAAAGAGAAGGGATGTGAGAACGGAAAGAAAGAGGGAGAAAGAGAAAGGTATACAATATTCGCTTGTGTTAACTAAAAGCGTGACTTTCGTCAGTCTATTTCCGTCACACTTTTAGTCTCTCATATTTTTCAGTTTAGTCCCGCAGCGAAATCCCTATCTCCTCCAAGCCTGCCGTAAGGAACTTCGTCCCAAGAATAATCTGCGAGTAGTGTGAAAACATGCATAAAATAGCATTGTGGATCGAAATTAGACCTGTGTCGATCGATCATTTTTCGAGACCCGGGTCAATCATAACCCATTCGTATGGTGATCGGGTTAAAAAGATTCGATCATTTGGGTCGCAGGTCGCAGTTCCCATGTAACGAATGACGAATGCTGAACCGGGTAGACATAAAACATAACAACATAAAAATGTGAAAAAAGGAAATAACTAATAGTTTTTAATATCAAAAATGATAATTTACTTCAAATTGTGATTAAGAAAAAAAATTTGGGAGGTTCTTTTCGGTTTTAAAGAGCTTCTTTTATCATATATAGATGCTTCATTAATGTATATAAATGTGTATAGAAGAGACGACGATAATATCAACTAAGTTCACTAAAACACGCAAGCAAAACCTGAATATAAAATCACGTGTCGCGGGTCATACCTATACTTATATGTCACTGATTCGATCTCAATCTGAATTCGATCTCGATCACGACGCGATCGAGTTCGCGACCCAAAATACAGAGAGATCGACAGTACATATATCAGCATGTCACTGATTCGATCTCAAACTGATTCGATCTCGATCAAGACGCGATCGATCGAGTTGGCGACCCAAAAGACTGAGAGATCGACAGGTCGCGACTCTTCTACGCGAGCGTTCCTGAAAAAATCGGTTACTTTTGGATTACGTGTCAAAATTCAAAACAACACGAGAAAGAGTGCGATGGATGAAAGCATGTAAATGATTGTATCAGCAAGCAATTTGTTATATACTGTTGTGTAAAAACATATGAAAATAAAGTGCAATTTGATTAGTCTTGTCAAATAAATCGGGATCGGGTTAAATAAGATCGGGTCTTTTAGAAATTCGTGATTCGATCACTCGTGTATAGGTTGCGATCGAATCAAAAAGATTCGATCAATCACGATCGACGCAGGTCTAATCGAAATGGAAGCGGCAAAAAATGGCGCGATTTCAGTAGAACATAAATCGCTCTCATTGACGCGATATCGCGTCGGCGCTACCATAGTTGTCATAGTATCGCCTACGTGTGAAAGCGGCTAATTGGTAATACGTAAATTTGGCGTAAAGCAACATTGCTACTATTTATCGCTCGCTATGCATGGTAACGATATCACTTCGTGAGCAAACGCCCTAAGTCCCATCGTAATTTAGATAATTGTTAGATTGAATTTTCCTACGAGCGAGGCAAACCTACAAAGAAACAACAAGTCATACACATCCGCCAGCAGAGACGAATACCAAAGAGAAGAATGAACTCCCAACAATGAACTAATAACATCCCATTCCCATGAAGTCGCGAGAGAGCTCTACTTGAGCGTACTTATCAAGGGCTATCGCAATACGACGGCCAACGTCGCATTAAAAGGATGCGATTCCGACGTTATAATACTCATTACGGTCATTAGAATGTCGTTACTCCGGGTATCGCTTATTCGTTGCAACCGGGAAGGCGGTTGTAAGTCGGTTAATGCAGGGTGCGACATCTACACGCGTACGGCCCAGACTGCGGAATTGCTTCTAATTATGGTGTGACTGCATCGATTGGAATTTAGATAATAAGGGTTTTTGTTTTCGTCCGGGTGTAACGTTGTGTTGACGTATCTGATTTTCGGGAGTTCCGGTGAATATACTCGGTAGTAATACTATAAGTACTTCAAAATAATCAGGTTATACATCGATAACTTGTTGCATAATTACAAAGAGTGTCAGTTTGACAGTCTAAATAATCCGACCGCGAAACGGGAGGATTATTCTATCAAACTGACACGATTTGCAATTATGCGGGAAGTTTGAGATGTATAACCTTATTTATTTTGAAGTACGCATTGTATTTGATACGATTATTTGTTGAGTATATTGAGTAAAAATCTCCGAATCGACTCATTTCTGAACAGTTATTGATAAACGTCAAAATTTGACGGTTCTGTTAGTTTTCGATTGGTAGAGCTACTCTATGTATAATCAGGTATAATGGAAATTATACAATGTAACTTAACTAAATTGATCGTTCTGATTGAAAATCATACGAAAAAAATAATCGACGTAATATGGTTTCTGGATTATCGTTATTAATCTAGATCTATATTAACGAACGTCCGAACGTTGTTATTTACTTCTTGAATAAATTGTATAATATACCATAAATCCAGTTACTATGAAGATATGTTCAATATATTTGTTGGAACGATAGTTTGTCACTAATTTGAGTTGTTCTGGCAATTGCAGATCAACAAATATAGGGGAGAGGTGGCATGAAGGGGACATTTTTTTTTTTTTATCTCGAGGGACCTACAGTTTAACGCCGGTCCGAACGGCCAATGGGTCTGTAAACGAAGTACATTACCCAACAATTTATCTTCATAAATAGAACCACTAAATTTCTGACATACACAACACCCAAGAGCAAGGTGGGACTCGAACCCACATCCTCGGCTTACAAGCGGTATACCTTACCGCTGGTCTACCGAGGCCTCTAAGGGGACATTTTTGTTGTAAAAGCTCAGAAGTGAATGCTTGATATAATATTTTTTCCGCAAACGTGAAAAAATGACGACCTTTTCAACCTCAGTTCTCAGTGTTGGATTTTGATTTCACAGACGTCATTTTGTTTTTACTTTTTTGTCCGGCCGGGAGCGTACAAAAAAGTACACTTTTTTGTACGCTCACGGCAATATCAAGAACGTCGGGCGGCGTACAGTTGGGTTCCAAATCCGACATAATGTAATCTGTAAGAAAAATTTTATATATTTTAATGAAAGTCATGTCTTAATACTCGGGTACTTACCAAAAACGCACAGTCCTATAATGCGTAGATAAGTGACTTTAAATGTTTCTGACAATTATTTTGTTGAATTGTCAAATTTGTGTTGCCTTGACATCTACAAAACCAGTAAGCAAAGCAATCTAGTTTTACGTTTCTTCACATCTAATCCTTTTTAAAAATATCATCTTAATTTTATCGTTTGAACACCGTTTGCGGAAAAAATCGCATGTATTATTCGGAGAAAAGCACTTTTTGTGGCTCGTCTAAAATTTAGTCTCACCACAAAAAGTATCACTTTTACTCCTAATAAAACAATATACTATTAAATAGGTTGAACCAGAATGAGAAGCCTACATTCATCTTCTATTGAAATAAAAGTATATGATTAATATTTCTTTATTGTGTTCCTTTCATAAATAAAATGTGTTGAAAGGAACGGGCTCATTTATGAAAGGGACAGTAGACAATATCAATATAAAAACAATTTATATCATATTAATAGTAGCAAACAACAAAGTCTTAAAGTTTGGTTATCTGGCTATCTGAAAATAAATCCAATTAGGTACTAATTGTACAATGATTAATGCTAACACAACCAGAAAAAAAATAAAATTTTGGATTGATTGGGCCGATACATGGTGTAAAGCAATGAACATACTAGAACAATGGTTAATAATAACAATTTACACATTTATTTGATGAAATAACGCATGACGCACGTTTCGGTGAAAGTTGACCTTCTTCAGATGCTAAAGGCAAACTAACTATGTTTCTCCGTTATATCGAAAACAAGAAATAAAGAGATGACAAATTATGTAGAAAGGGTAAATAAGAGGATGGTTGCAAATAATTATTAGAATAGGAAAAACCAATCCTGAACTGCTAGTCAGGTAGTTCGGTAATTTTGAAAAGACTAAGAAGGGGGCTTGAAGTATGATCGATTTGGCTATTCAATAGGAGACCGGAATGCTTGTATTTATTTATCTGTAATGATTCTAAAAATTTAAGTTTAATTCCCTTACTTTCAGCATTTAATATTTTAAAATCGAAATTTTTTTTATTTCAAATAACCGCACTAACCCTTTGGATTATAGGCGGTGGAGTTGATACATAATATTTATAATTTCCTAATTAAATCTAAGTTTTGCAAAAATACAATGATTTTGTTACTATTACTATAAAGTAACATTTCTTTTAAGTTAGAGGATACGAAATTGAATGTGTTATTTTCTTGGATTAAATGGTTTGCATAATGTGAATCCGACTTTTGATTAACAAAGCTACGTTTGTGTACTGAAATTCTAGTTTGAAAACTTCTGAAAGTTCTAACAATGTAAAACTCATCACAATCACCACAATTAATTTTATACCTGATTTATTGTTTTTGTGAACTTTCAATTTATTATTTTTTATATGATTTCCTGAATTTAAAATAAAATAGAGAAATAATTGAAAAATAAATGAAACAGTAATTAACAGTTTTATAATTTTCATCTTAAAGATAATTAAGTATTTAACTTTTTTCATGAGAGTAATAATGAATAATCTCAATATATAATAAGGTACGCCCCATTCATAGCCGGTTGTAGTGTCCCCTTTATAATATCACTCAAAAATTAAAACATAACCATAAAACCAACTACCAATCAATAAAAGTTTACTGAACTTTTGTTATCCTATCTGTCTATAACTAATCGATCGCAAACACTGGTAAAAAGAATTGACACTAATTCATAAAGCATTTCAAAAGAACAACAAAAAATTACTTTTTGTACGATTACGAAGACTTGCACGCCGTCGTCATCTTTAAAATTACAGGAGTGTGACGTTAGGTGCGAATGGTTGTTTTTCGGTGTTGTCATAGAGCAGACATTTTGTCTACTAGAGACGTTACTTATTTTACCGGTTATTCGACTTGTCCCTTTCAATACGGTGAGGTCTAGGCCAAGCTACAGAGATTTTTTCATGTAAAAAGTGTTAGAAGAAAACCAGCTCCGCCATTGTGTGTAAAATAGTTCCACATGATATAGTGATATGTTTTTCACCCGACTTTATTATTTATGTCTTTGTTATTAACAATTTTATGCAAAACGTTTTTTTTTTTAGTTTTTCGCTTATAAAATTGAAACTATCAGAGTAATCGTGATGGTGTCAATAGACTTATTGTAGAAAATGAAAAGACGAAAAAAATTAGAGATCGGACGACTCGATCAGACCCTTAGTCTAAGGAAAAATTGGAAAAAACCGGCCAAAATGCAGTTTTTTCAAGAGTTCATAACTCGGTTACTTTTTGAGTTGTAGCGTAGATCCTCCGGTTAGTATTTTTATCAATATAAACTTTATTTATGCGAAGAGCAGGAACTGTCCAATGCATAGTTTTTGATCTGTGGCCATTTGAATATTTTACTATGCAATTTTCCAGCAGACCTGAATGCGACAGGTATGGTCTGATTTCAATTTACAGAAAAGATTTTGAAAGTAGAATTCTCATAGTTCAAAACGTTCATCTTGGTTTTTCATGAAAACGCTGAGAAATATGTTAAAAATAAAGCTGAACATGACGAAAAACGGCCGAGAAAAAACCGTCATGTTCAAAATGCCGACGCTTTCTAATGAACTATGAGAATTCTACTTTCAAAATCTTTTTTGTAAATTGAAATCGGACCATACCTGTCGCATTCTGGTCTGCTGGAAAATTGCATAGTAAAATATTCAAATGGCCACAGATCAAAAACTATGCATCGGACAGTTCCTGCTCTTTGCACAAATAAAGTTGATATTGATAAATAATAATAACCGGATCTACGCTACAACTCAAAAAACAACCGAGTTTTGAACTTTTGAAAAAACTGCATTTTGGCCGGTTTTTTCCAATTTTCCCTTAGACTGAGGGTCTGATCGAGTCGTCCGACCTCTCATTTTTTTCGTGTTTTCATTTTCTACAATAAGTCTATTGGCACCATCACGATTACTCTGATAGTTTCAATTTTATAAGCAAAAAACTAAAAAAAAACCGATTTTTTGCATAAAATTGTTAATCACAAAGATATAAATAATAAAGTCGAGTGAAAAACATATCACTATATCATATGGAACCATTTTACAAACAATGGCGGAGCTGGTTTTCTTCTAACACTTTTTGCACAAAATGCTCACTCTAAATCTCTGTAGCTTGGCTATAAAGAATCACAGCGCACCCAGTGGGCAATAGTTGGAAACACTAATGTGGATCTTACGTTCAAAATGATTTGAATGATGAATTAGTTCACGATTTAAACCAACTAATTTTTTCATTCTGAATAAAGGTATCAATTCCTGTAAGAGAAAATGATTCATCAGAAAGTTAAAATAAAAGAACAGTCAGTAAGAGCAGTTTATCTGGCACCAAACAAAACAAACGTTAATTAGAATTGATAACACAAAGCCAAAAAACAAATTAATATCATATTTGAGTAAATGGTATTATGTCTTGATATGTATAATAAAAATATGGTAAAATTTACCAAAACATAAATACAAACCTGTTGAAGAAGTTAATTTGTAATGTTTGTAAAGAAACTACAATTTTTCGGCTTTTTCGGTCTCCAAGCGATATCTAGCTTAAAGCTACAGTTCCACCGGAGGAAAATTGTGGAATATTTTCATTACTGTTGCGTGTTTCCGAAAATGTTCCCAAATGTTCCTTAAAATTTCTTTATGTTTCGGCAAAAAATGTTCCCAAATATTCCTAAATGTTCCTTAAATTTCTTTATTTTTCGGCAAAAAATGTCGACTGTTCCTACTTGTCGTCGGTTTTCATTTTGAGCGGAAAACTTCAAAAGAAAATAGAAACATTAATTTGTGAAAACATCCGTGTTGCTATCGCAGTGGAAACGTATCGCGAACGCAACTAGTAATCATTCGTGTCGCAGATTTTCAGTGAGCAGTGAATTACGAAAACGAATATACGTTTCCACCGGAGGAACGTTTTTGTTGCCGTTGCTTGTTTCCGTAAATGTTCCAAAGTGTTCCTAAATGTTCCTTAAAATCTCTTTATGTTTCGGTAACAAATGTTGATTGTTTCTACTAAATAACATACAACTATTGACAATTTTAGTTGCTTCAGTGGAAACAAGAAATTTAGGCATGTTGCCATAAGTTTCTACTTTTGGCAACAAGGAGAAACATTCAGCAACAAAATGTTGCTCGATGTTCTTCCGGTGGAACTGTAGCTTAACGTTCAAATCAAATGATTCAAATTGTGAATTACTTCACGATTTAAACCAACTAATTTTTTCGTTTTAAATAAAGGTATCAATTCCTGTAAAAACAAGTCGCCCAAGCATATGATTCATCAGAAAGTTAGAATAAAAGAACAGTCAGTAAGAGCAGTTCATATATGGCACCAAACGAAACAAACGTTTATTATAATTAATAACACAAAGTCAGAAAAATTAATATCATATTTGAGTAAATGGTATTTTGTTTTAATACGTATAATGAAAATGAAGGACACCCTACTGCGTAGCACTAGGAATGATAAAACCCCTCGGCGCATGTGCATGTCGTCAATATTTTTTGAATGTACCTATTATATAAATTAAATAACAATGAAAGTCGATTTTACGAATGAAATGAAGGAAAATTGCAATAAATATATTAATAAGTCGATATTACGAATAAAATTCGTGAAAATTTAGCAAAAAAATTCATTGTTTGACTGTCGAATTTGAATATCCTATCCCGGCTCATTTTGCTGCAAATTATGAATCAAATTGATAAGATATCTCTATGGATGGGAAGCAGACACAGACGCAGAATCAAGCTTAAGCTATCAACGTCGCTTGGTTACCGTGGCACACAGAGACCTTGGCGCATGCCTATCTAAAAAACCGCAATAATTTTTTATTCTTCTTTGGGAAAAATTGGGAATTCAAATTCCCAAAATCATTCCGAAATCATATGTGTTTTATCGATATCCGTTGGAATTTTCAAAATCGGACCAGATCCCAACTTTTTGTAGTGAGAATTTAGCTTCACCTCGGGGTAAAAACGCTTTATTTTTTTATTCTTCGTTGGTAAAAATTGGGAATTCAAATTCCCTAATGAAATCATATGTGTTTTATTGTTATCCGTTGGAATTTTTAAAATCGGGCCAGTTACCAACTTTTTGTCGTGAGACTATAACCCCTTTAGCTTCGCCTCGGGCAAAAAATATGGTAAATTTACCAAAGCTTTAATATATATGGCATCTCATAACTCTGTTTGAGAAGTTAATTGTAATTTTTGTAAAGAAAATCTAATTTTTCGGCTTTTTCAGTCTACAAGCGATATCAAGCTTTAGGTTCATTACGTCTGAAACACTTTTGCAATAGATGCCAAAGAAGCTGTAGCATAAAACAGTTTGTCAATGGTGGAGAAGATATTTCATTGATATTTCGATGAGTTTTTCACAAAGGAAAAATTATTTAAAATATATCGTTCTAAAAGTCTCCTACACTTTTACAACAACTATGATTTTCCAATTCCTGCAATATACATTTCAATTTGATTCCTTGCTTAATGTTTTCTGTACTTTTTCATTGGCGAAGCAGCAATTTCTTCAGACCTAATTTTTGGCGTAAGGGTCAAGAAGAGATTTGATTAATCATTATTTCCCTTCCGCGGGATCTAATAAGATTGAAACAGTTCTATTATCCTCGAGTTGAAATGATTATATTCTGTTTCGAGAATAGCAGACAACGGTTTCGATCTCGTCGGCATTCGAGGAGGAGCAATTTGTCAAGTCTCTTTCCATGCGAAATTCCGGTCTTACTTGGTTTTCTCTTCCGTTTAATTTTGTTTCGACTCTTTTTGGCGTCATCGGTTTCGAAGAAAATAGAGGGTATTTTTTGATAGACGAGAAGATTTTCAATTGAATTTCCTTGACGTGGCACAAAATACGGGTCTATATAAAGGTTCGGCTTTCACTAGGAGAGTGATACCTTTCACACTCAATGTAATTTTCTGCTTATTACAGATACGGAAATACGAATGGATTTTTTATGGCATCTCATAACGATTCGATTTAATATTACTGTGAATATTATTTGCACATACCTTTCATCAGAGGTTTTTCATGAATAAAAAAAATATATAGGAATCTAGGCAATGATATTTGTAAATATTGCAACGGTCAATTTGCGGCTGAATATCGATTGCAAATTTCAGCAGCGGCGGCTTTCTTAACGCGAATTCAATTTATGGTCAATTTCAAGTAGAATATTTCGCATAACCTACTTGGGTAGTTGATGGATCAATTTTTTTAGTCAAAAACTCGCTTCTTTTTTAGTTGTATTTTCCTCGAAAATAAATTATCGAAAGTCGAATTTTCGATGTCATAACCAAAAGAACGTTTGAAATCTTGGGTTGGTTTTCACATTCGGTGGATGGATGGATAATACTGATGAGCCCCAAAAAGGGAGAAACAGCTGTCTATTATTTTCCAGCGAGTGTGATAATCATTTTAGTATTTCTAACATTTACCGTCTAAGGTAGGTGGGAATATTTCGATGCATCATGAACTCTCATAACCAGGAACCGCTAGGGGGTTTATTTGATTTGTTGCCAATAAATCTCCTAGTTTTTACTTCAATATAAAGTCGCGAACGTGCCTAGTTGAGGACGAAGAAATGTGTGTATATCTATTTATACATACATTACATAATGAATTTCCATATATATATATATATATATATATATATATATATATATATATATATATATATATATATATATATATATATATATAAATATATATAATTGTGAACAATATTCGAAATCGATCCTTCTGAGACTATTTGGGGAGCGTAAGAAAAAATATATAGGTGAATTTTTGCACCCCAAATCGAGTAAGAGGGTAGAAAAAACCTACGTAGATTACATATTAACTTAGGAGGTTAAGAATTTGTATTTGATCAAAAACGAGGAGAAAAATGACTTTTCATTTTTTCATATAATGCCATGTTGATGCTACACAAGTAGAATTCGCACTCTAACAACAAAAACTTATAATACCATAGTCTATTAGTCTATTACGTGACTGAATTCCAGGTTCTGGTCGCATGGAATTTAATATTTATTACATAATTTAGCAATCTTAATGGACGATGATCGAGTCATTATCATTAATTGGTTGTTCATTTCAGCTTGAAGAGAAAGTGATCGCACTCGTAATTACTGCAGCTTAGGGAATCCTCAATAGAAATCATTTATATTATATTATTTCTCAAAGCGCCATCATTTTTGTGTAGATATTTCTTGCTTTCATATATAAATATATTTCCTGGTACATATTGACATCTCCAGCGGCTCTCATCAAACTAAATAAGCTGAAATTTGGTATCTGGGTTTTTTTTCGAGGCAGAACGAAACTACCAAAATTTGGGTGAATTTTTCCAATTACCGCCATGTTCAGGTAGATATTTCTTTTTTTTTTTTGTGGAAATTGGTGCTCAAATGCACAGTTTTCGCAGATTGAGCTAGAGGGTTGAAACTTCTTACGTGGATTGAGTTGGAGCTAGGATCATTCGTGGGTTTCAATTAGGCTTTCCATACGTCCCGGTTTGACCGGGACAGTCCCGGTATCTTGCTCTTTTCCCGGTGCCTCGCCTGGTTTTATCGATGTCCCGGAGAACGGGTGTAAGATGTAAAATGTATTGAATAATGGCTATAAGTAGTTTTATTATAACAACAGGACTATGAGAAGTCTTAGCGCTACCTAGTGGAGAGGTGTTCACTTTCACTTTTTAGGGCAGAGAGAAGTGAGCGCTTTGTTATGGAAGCAAAGATTAGCATGACAACTCATAACAAAATTCTTATAATTGTTTTTGTAGTTTGACAAAAAATTGTAGTTCTACAAAAAAATTAAAGACTCAGAATTGTTCAATTGAATGATTTTATGAAGTATTTTAGATTTTATGTTATCAACACTTCTTTTCTTCAGAAATTATCATTAGAAAGGGAAAAATACCTAAGTATAACAACAATTCCTTTTTTTTTTCGAAAGGTAAGTAGAACTAACAAATTAGGGTTCCAGATCCCCTCCTCCCCGTCACTTGCGAGGCTTGAAAAAGTCTTAAAACTTACCATTTTATACTGATTTTCTGAAAATTTTCCAGGGGCGGGCCCCGCTCTACTTGGGGTATGAAATACCCCCTCCGATAAGGCCATCCCATATGGATGTGTCCCGGTTTACTTTTAAAGCTTGCTTCTTCAATACTCGATGAGCTTCGCGAATTTTTTTTTTCTTTCAATGAAATTGTTGTGATATTAAAGCCTGGATTTTCAAACCTTAATGAATTTATTCCGTTGGAATCGCATCTCGAGCGATAAATACGACCTTAATATATATATATATATATATATACAAGGGCGCTCCCAGCTTTGAGTTTCGGGGGGGGGGGTGCTGAATCAAAATTTACCTCCTTAAATTTAAATAGAAAACGCACATCCCGTATCCGGTAAATCATAATAGATCTTATGGTTAATCGATAGTGACCAGTAGGCTCATTTTATAGTAGTAGATGAGCTCATTTCACAATTATCATCTTAGTAATCTCAATTCTTTTGTTACTAAAATAAATCTCGGGGGGGGCTGCAGCCCCATGGTTCCCCTCCTGGGTGCGACACTGTATATATATATATATATATATATATATATATATATATATATATATATATATATATATATAGATATATATATATATATATAGATATATATATGTCACCGGAATATAACAAGTACCGCAAGTTTATAAATTTCCTAGGAAATTTATAAACATTCGTAGGATTCTAAACGAGACATAAATTGTATTATTTTAAGCCCAAATTTTCGCAAATTGATAAACTCACCGAACTCACGCGTAAAATAATACGTAAGAAATAACCAAACGCCATGTACGCTCTGATTGGTTGAATAAGTCACGTGTTCCATTTCCTTCCTCTCCACCGCCAGCACGGAACACGAAACAAACCGGTTGCTCGTGTGTTTTTGTAAAGTTTTTAATATTGTAACTGTATTGGAACTGTGAAAATTGTTTTATTTTGCTAAGGTTACTAAACTATATCCATAATGAACGACCTAGAAGCTGCGGGCTGCCAAAATGGCGGAGATAGAAAATTTGTTGACGAAGTGAAATTTACCACAGAGCTACGAAAGTTTTATAGTGACCATGACCAAAATAGTAAGAAATCGGAATGTATAGAGGAAAAACTTAAAAATGTCATTAAAATGTTTTACGATTGTTTTTTCTTTTTCAATAACTCTCTTTAATATCGTAAAACATTATTTCTGTTGTTTTATTTTGGTAGAGTGAAGTAGGGGCTATTAGCATATTATGTGAAAAAGTAACCCTGTATTATAGGTAAATACCTACCTAGTTTTAAAGTAAAAATACTGTTAGGCAGGTAATCGAAACTGATAAATTCATAGTTTGGCAAGTCTGATTGTACCTAAGTCTATAGACACAAGCTTTGCCACTGTCAACATCGACCAATCAGAGAGCAGTGTGTTATTTGCCGTATTTTAAAGAAGCGTATAATTAAAAGCTCTTCTGTGATTGGTCGAACCGTTTAGAATGTTACGAATTGATATCCGTTAGTTTATAAACTTACCACGAGACGTCGCAAATTGATAAGTTTGCGAAAATGTTGGCGTAAAATAATACAATTTATCTCTCGTTTAGAATTCTACGAAAGTTTATAAATTTCCTAGGAAATTAAACTTGCGGATCTCGTTATCTTCCGGTGACATATATATATATATATATATATATATATATATATATATATATATATATATATATATATATATATATATATATATATATATATATATATAAAGGAAATGTATGAAATTAAATGAAAGATGACAATTATTTGAAAAATCAAAATTATTCAAGAATCTATCATCCTAGTCATCACTATACCAACCAACCGTCGATTATTGTCTTTCCTCGGTTATTGGGAAAAATTGCCCGTTCAGAGTCCGAAACGTCGGATCGATCGTTAATTCTCATCAGTTCATCATCAACGTTATACGATGTCCGCGTTCATTAATTGTGCCACTTTGATGGTTTTCGTTATCCAATATCCCGCCTTATATGGCATCTTATGGCCCCTTTAAATGTGCTTAAATAAGGACCCCCCGATTCAATTTCGTACCGGTCATAATCGTGGCATGTAATGAGATGATCGAAGCCTCGTAAGGTTTTGATAATCCTCGTGCCGTACACCGGATACTTTGTGTTTCGTACGAGGGGCGTCGAAGAAGATTATTACTTTGCTCGATCCAGACATTTCCTAGTTCTATTTACACAAAATATATCCTGCAAATAAACATTAAGAAATCCACAGAAGCAACAGATGCTAGTTGTACGAGGTGAAAAGCACAGAAATCGACAAGTAGATCCGTAAACAAATCTGGTTACAAGAGGCACTTGAAAGTGTTTATGGCCAATTTTGAGTCGAATATTTTACATAATCAACTTGGGTAGATTTGATGGATCTATTTTTTTATTTAAAAACTCGCTTCTTTTATAGTGTTGTATTTTCCTTGAAAATATATAAGACGATTGCATATTATCGAGAGTCGACTTTTTGATGTCATAACCATAAGAACGTTTGAAATGTTGGGTTGGTTATCACATTCGGTGGATGGATGGATAATACTGATGAACCCAAAAAGGGCGAAACAGCTGTTTGTTATTCACCATCGAGTGTGATAATCATCTTATCATTTCTAACATTTACCGTCTAAGGTAGGTGGGAATATTTCGATGCATCGTGAACTCGTATAAGCAGGCTCCGCTAGGGGGTTTATTTGTTTGTTGTTGTTGTTGTTTTTACTTCAATATATAGTCACGAACGTGCCTCGTTTAACACGAAGAAATGTGTGTATATCTATATTTATACATACATTACATTATGAATTTTCCCAATATATATATATATATATATATATATATATATATATATATATATATATATATATATATATATATATATATATATATATATATATATTTATTTATATATCCACAGAAGCAACAGATGCTAGTTGTACGTGATGAACGAAAATTGACAAGTATATCCGTGAACAAATCAGGTTACAAGAGGCGCTTGAAAGTAATGTTATCCTAAAACTTTAAGAAATATACCCGACAAAAAGACATTAGAGTAGTGTAGAATAAAACAAATCACATCTAATAAAATTGAGCATGTAGAAGCTGCCTGAACTCTGTGAGGAAACTGTAGCTAAATTTTACGACTTGTAATAATTGTCAAAAACACGAAATTGAAACAGATAAATTTGAAATATAAACTAGTATAACTCAAATGAAAATTCCAATTTACAGCGGTTTTATTATTGTTTCCCTTGTGCTATTGGAAATGATATTGTTATTTTGTTAAGTATTTCATATTCCTTCAAGTCTGCGTTTCTCAACCTTTCTGGATTGGCGGCCCAATTTTTAATTATAATTTTAATTGCGCCTCCCGCATACTATAAAATGTATACAATAATGATGTATTGTGAGTTTTTACTACACTACGCCCTTAAAACTAAGTTTTAATTGAGAATGTTATTATTCTGAAACTTATTTTAATGTAATAAGTTAATTATTGAATATTATATCGAAATATATTTTGTCTTGGATTTTCTCGCGCTTCCTGTTTTGTGTTCTCGTGCCCCCCAGGTTGAGTTTACACAATTTACAGATAGATATTTAAATAATAGATTTAAGTAATAGATTTTTTTAGGTCGAGCCAAACCTCACCCAATGCACAAATCAAAATTTGGGTAAATTTCTACCACCACCGCGATTGTTATGTACCAATTTATGGTTCCATTTATACATCAAACCAAATGAGCTGAAATTTGGCATATGGGATTATTTGCGAGTCAGAATTGAACTTTTCCGTAGATATTTGCAGTTTTTTCGTTGTTTTTGAGCAAATCAGTAGGCAATTGAATTGCAGTTTTTTTTTTGAATAAAATAAATTGTTTTTTTTTTTTTTATAACGACTTGCTATTAAAGAAAAATTCTGGAATACGCGATGCACTTCGCGAACTTTTTTATTTCAAACAATTATTTTCTAATTTTTATTTATGGTTTGATATCAAAGCGTGTTTTTTCAAACCATACTTCATTCCGTTCGAATCGCATTTCGACGCGATGCACTTCACGCTAAAAATACGACTTAACCCTCTCGATCACGAATTAAAACTATTGGAGCGAGAAATTTGAAATTTACTGTGATGCAACTTATGATTTTTTGAAAAGTTTTTATGTTAAATGCAGATTTTCAAAATGCTCCGTTTGGGCACTATGACATGTCCCCAATTGAGAACATCATGAGCTGTTGGGTTGTATGACATGTCCCCAATTGAGGACATCATGAGCTGATGGAAGACAAAAAATGTTTAGAAATATGTTCAGAGGGTAAAATATTAATATGTTTTATTAAAATAACATTACAGGGCATGGTATTTCATGAATGGTCCATTTTCGAAGTACTGAAATGTATGAAATTTAACTTTTGCAGAAATAAAATAAAAGTGCTGTTATATTTACCTAGATGTTGCGTTTACCGCTAGCTCACAATGTCCTCAAATTAGGACACCACACTTTCAAAAACCGCTGATTACAATATGCACAAGAATCACCAAACACAATTACTTTGTCTACACTTCTTATTGTGAACGTGAACAGTTTTCAAACACGTGGTCTAACGAATATAACCAACAAAAAAATAAACAGTAGAGCGCTACACTGCTGTCACAGCTACCCTACGAAAACTTATATTTCAAATGAATGAATTTTTTTTCCATCAGCTTGTAGATGGCAGCACATATATTCATTTGGAAGTATATGATGTCCACAACTGAGAACAATGTGACAGAGAAGTAAGAGCAAGCGGCACTTCATAGGAAAAAATCCAAAGTAGGTTGTCCTCAATTGAGGACAAGGTGAGCGAGAGGGCTAGTGTCGGAGCTCTGCTGCTCACGAGTTTTTATACTTATATATTAACTTATATCATAAAAGCTTCAATGGCAGTTGAGAATACTTAAGGGTCCCAAGACGTATTATGTGTATCTACGAGAGCGTATAGATGGTCAGTCAGCCGGGACAAAAAGTCCGACATAATTCAAGAAGTTTTCAAATGTTCATGTAATGTCGAAAGCAGTACAAGAAACACAATACAAAATGTTTGCAATCCTTCGCGAAGTTCGAAACGTTGTGAAAATTGCAATCCGTGAAATATCACCGTTTTGTCGAGAAGGGAATTCCGAAAGTTCTGCGAAGTTTAAAAGGCGGTATTAAATCTGACATTTCATATCACGTACCAGTGGACTAACGAGGGTTGCTTGCATCGTGATATTTGAAATTATAAGAAGTATCCTTATCTTTAATTCATTCATTATAAATTTCAACATTTTTATTCGCGAATAAAATCATCTAGAATAATATGTTTATTTCTTATATGATTTTGAATAATTACATTTTTGTTAGTATGTGTAGAAATGATAACTCTTTTCAACATTAAAAAAGTATGTTTATTGTTGTGATCATTAAAATATGTTTAATTTATTTATTAATTTTAATTTTGTATAGTTAAATTATTGATAGTAGGTGAACGCTTTTCAACATTAACAAAGCATGTTTATAATTGTTGTAATCATTGTTTCTAATATAATTTTGTCTCTAGGCCAAACAGAAAACCCAACTGAGGAAAACTCATGTCACTTCACACCCATAATTTGGATCTATGGAAGCCTCCTATGTGTGTGAAGTGACATAAGTTTTCGACGATTGGAGTTTCTGTTTGGCATAAAGTAAGATACCTTTCGATTTCCGATGGATGGCGATGTAATTTGTTCACATGTCATTAGTGCTCTTCTTAGAAACTTCGAGGTGGATTCGATGTTATTGCCCACCCAGTTGATGGATGGGGACACTACAGTTGAGCTCGAGCTACAAGAGCGAAACATAGTGCCTAGTGTTTCATGGTGTGACATGGATGTCGAATTTTCTAACCTTCTCGCTTGAAGGATGAATGGGAATTTGATATCGTCGAGTGAAATCAGCTCCGTCAGAGGGTTGTTCTGATGAACTATCAATTTTTCAAATGAATTTCTTAACGATTATCTATCTACCTATCTCTATTACCTACATTATATATATATATATATATATATATATATATATATATATATATATATATATATATATATATATATTTTTTCTTCAATTGTTCATTTCCTGATTATCATTCTAAATAGAAGTTCCACTTCAAAATCATACTTAGGTAATCTATAATAAACAACCAATTGTCACTTCAATATAAAATCTCCACGAATATTTTACACTTGAAAAAAAAATTCAGTTTTTAATTAAAACTTAGAATTTATAGTATTTGATCATCAATGATATATGTAAACTTTGAATAAAAGTTATAATATGATTACCATCAACAATATGAATTTCGAACGTAGAGAAATTATTAAAAATGAAAAAAAAAATTCAGCACAATAAATTGCGAATACTTCATGTTACACATAACCGACGCATTCACAAAATTGGTACCACGAAATGCCACACCCGAGAGCTAAGACATTATACAGTGCTGGCGTAAGTGCCATAACTTTGATGGCGAATATTTGGCAGCTTACACCATTGATATCTACGAACAACTGAAAATTGTCAAAGTACAAATGAGATTCCGCTTATTAGCAGGTTTTCATTTTGAAGCAATAGGGTTGAAAGTTTGTAAATAGGTTTCATGACTTTCGCAAATTTCATATATCTTATATTATATTTTTGGTTCGAATATGGTTGAGGGGTTGACCCCTGGGAGAAGAATATAAATATCATATATATTTTATGTATGATAAAGGTGCAATAGCAATATTTTTGAAGCAAGGTTAACGTTTGTATGGTATTTTCGAAAGATATCTTGAATGGAATTGGTTTTGGTTCGAATTGGTTGGGGGGATGACCCCCTGGGGGCAGAAATAAATCTTGTTTACATGATAAAGGGCGTAATTTTGGAGCAATATGAATATATTGGTTGGGGGGTTGACCCTCCAGGGAAATAAATCTTGTTCACACGACAGAAGGCGCAATTTAGGTACCTTAGTATTGTAGGTAGTTTCTTACGATATCTTGGATGCTATTTATTTCTATATGAATTCGTTGGAGGGTTGACCCCCCGGAGGAGGAAATAAATCTTGTTTACACGATAAAGGGCGCAATTTTATAGAAATAGGAATGAAAGTTTGTAAGTACGTAGTTTCGTATGATACCTTGGATGTGATTGGTTTTGGTACGAATTGGTTAGGGGGTTGATCCCCCGGGGAGGAAATAAATATTGTTTACACATTAGAGGGCGCATTTTTTTTTTGAATTTGGAAAAAGAATCATAATTTAATGAATATATATATTCTTTTAACTGGATACCTTATGAAAACCTGCTCTTCTAATGCAGCTCGCTGCGATAGGGTTTTTTTTTATTAATCTTCTCCGGTTTAGTAAATGATGATGAAGGTAGGCGGTGCGGCACGTGTAAGACATTTCCATTTGGGAAATGTCACAGCTCGCTCGTTATTCTAGAGCCAAATTGGCGTCGTGAGTTACGGTGACGGGCGAAATCCATACTACACCTACCGGTCATGTGGGCGGACAGCGTGACGCCGCCATCGGACGAGCCCCCGCGGTAACGATGGCAACCCGATCGTTAATCATTAAAATTCATCTACGACGAACTAAATATAAGATTTTCAAAATAGAATAGAAATAAATTTTTTTAATAAAATTGAATTTACAAAGAAGCAATAACAACTTTAGGCAGCGATGCTCAACCTTTGCGGCGAGACCTCCTAAGGGGCGCTAGCACACTGATAGGGAAAACCGAAAATTTCCAAGCAAAAATATAATTTAGAAAAATTGATTAACTCCCTGAAAAGAAAGCGCGCACACACATACAAAACAAAATGCAATTCGAAATAATATTCAATAATTAAATTATTAAATTAAAACAACTTACTAAATGAAAACCTTCTTAATCCAAACTTACTAAATTATTTTGCGCATGCTCGAGACGGCATCTCGTGGACATTCCAGAATGATCGAGACAATTTGTCAAAGTTTAGGATCGGTGTTGCTAAATGTCAATAAATTTCCGTTATCTTGGTAAATTGTAAGGTTTCAAATTATAAACAAATATAATGAATATTAGTGACTTCCGTTGGACTGTCTTGCAGACCAAAGACTTTGCGAAGAAAGGCTTAATATTATAAATGGACACTCTTATTTTTTTTTTAGATGGCTGAGATCTATATTTTTTCTTCGGAGCCACTTCAAAAAATCCAGTTTTACAAAGGTAGAATGTTGAAAATTGTAATAGAAAGCGAAATGCCCTTGTTCATAGTGCAGAAAAATTATCATCTTGTCTAAAATATATGATGAGCATTGAAAAAGCACCGGGTTCTTGGTATGTCAATGCTGTGGATCGATGTTGCCAAATGTCAATAAATTTCCGTATTCTTGGTAATTAGTAAGGTTTAAAATTAAGGTCATTATTATTGTATACATTTTATTGTATGAGAAAGGTGCGATGAAAATTTGGCCGTGAGTCCTGAAAAGTTGGGAAACGCTGTTGTAAACATTTCCCAGATATCGTTCCTAATTTCGAGTTACAAAGTGCGCCCGCAAAGTTTATCGATTAACGTCTCGTAACACCGGTTGGGGATTGTGACCGCGTTTCGTATAAAATAGGCCATTAAAATTCGTTCAACGTGCCCAGAAAAAATGTCGCCCGCCTTCGATTATACCGGACCCCAAATTGGCGACATGTAGAAGCGGAGGACCTCAATCACTGCCCGACGTTTTAAATTTCAATCTCGACGTGGCGTTCGCCGGAGCAATATAGCCCGGAACACTAAATTAAGAACGGAATTCACTTTCCGTTTTACCATTTATTTTTTCACGGTCGACCGGAGTCGTATCCTAAAATGTCAACATCGTCGATGTCGACAACGTTTCGGGCTGGTTCCTGAAAAAAACGACAATTTGGTTTCTTAATTACTGATTGATGTGGCCGTGTCGCGGGGATTTTGCTTGGGGATTTCGTCGGGGAAAAGGGCGACTCCGATTCTACCTGAACCGGGTACGAGGGTAATTCAAATGAAGAATTACTATCGTTCAGATGCAAGGTGAAACCGGATAAAAACTTCGATTTCACCTTTAAACTTTTAAAGAGATATAGGTAAATTTTTGAACATTGCGACTAGAGATGTATATATATATATATATATATATATATATATATATATATATATATATATATATATATATATATATATATATATATATATATATATATATATATACATATATATATACATATATATATTCATATGGGTAGCAAGAAAGTCCGGCAACAAGGTATTTTCTTTGAAACTATTAAACGTATAATTATCAAATTTTAGGGTTATGCACAGGATTGTATTTTTCGTTTTTCAGAGGTCCTGTCAAACTTGAGTGACGTCATCATTCAGTGTACCGCGGCCATCTTGAATTTTTTTAAATAGCACCCTAGGTCGAGTGATATATCGTAGAAAAGCTGACTTCGTCCTCTTTCCAAAAATGCAAAATACGTACCACATTACTAAAACAAAAGATGAATAATTTTCGAAGATATACAATATGTAATTCTTTAATTCATACTAACGAAAATATCAATAGATTCCTTATAACAGGAGCTCAAAATGTTGGTCACCTGTGTCTTAGCAATAATACAATCTGTATTTGAAGCTTCGAATAGAATTGTTTATCATTTATAGAGAAATTGTTTGTATCTCAAGACATTTGAGAGTTTTTGAATCAGTTATGTCTGTTATAAATCCATCTCTGAGGGAAATTTGATGATTATACGTTTAATCGTCTTAAAAAAATACCTTGTTGCCAGACTTTCTCGCTACCCTATATATATATATATATATATATATATATATATATATATATATATATATATATATATATATATATATATATATATACATACTGGAAAAGCTTTTCAATAAACATGACATAAAAATGTGTCATAAGGGACATTACTTGTTGCAATCCAACTTCAGCAAATTGAAAAGCAGAATACCGGAAAATAGTTAGACGCACACAATATATCAGATACCATGCCTTGACTGCTCGGGTGTATATATTGGTTAGACTAGCATTATATTTGATATATTTGAAAAACAGACCGAATTGACATAAATAGTATCGGAAGAATACCACCGCCTTGAAAAAACACGAACAAACATTAAAACGTCAATTTGATTTCTCCTCCACAACAATTTTGAAATCAGAATACCATAAAAGAAAACGTGAGTTTCATGAGATGATTTTTATAAAACAAACTCCGAATGCCATTAATGACAAAACAGATATCAAGAGCCTTAATAGAATATATAACAACATCTCGAGCAAATAATAAACACGGAGCAACAGCTGAAATTATAACAGGTGCTTCGCTTTCTAACTGAAAGCGAAACCTGACATGTCTATGTAGACGAAAAATTTTTAAAATTTGTTACTGTGGATCATTGTCAAATTTTTGTTTTACGTAGTGTTGTTTATAAATATTGTCGATGTAATTCTGTAATTTATGTGAAAAGTTTTTAATTGTGATGAGTTAAGCCTGTTTTGATATTTACGATAAGTTGTTGTAAAATCTCGTTTTATTTTAGTGATGGCAACATATTGATCCAATCATTTTGATAAAGGTCAAAGTAACAGATCGAAACGTTAATGAAGTTAGAAAAATATATAATCGTAAAATTGTTCAACTGAACCAAAAAAACCACCAACTTTGTTCTTTATATATATATATATATATATATATATATATATATATATATATATATATATATATGAATATAAATAAATATTAGGGATGTCCCGGACTATTGGTCCAATCACGGGAGAATGGGCAACTAATCCCAGGATCTCCCGAGTTATATTGAAAATAAAAACAAAATATATAATTTTATTTATATTAAATTCCATTTATTTATTTTAAAATCAAAATAAAAAAAGTTTAGATAATCATACTCATAACAAACTTCGGTTTCACTTTCAAACTTTTAAAGAGATATACGTAAAATTATTACATTGTGACTAGGGATGTCAATCCTGATATATATATATATATATATATATATATATATATATATATATATATATATATATATATATATATATATCCTGGAATTCTCAGGGAAATTTAGTCTTATCAGTTTTTCCAAATTTGCCTTCTGCAAATGCAAAACTAGTATTAATTTGCAAAAGACAAAAATGGTCAATTATTTTTCGTATTTTTCCAGAAATAATAAATACTTACTGATAAATTCTTATGTAAAGGAAAATTTTCTGACAGCATTTGCACATGTCGCAAGTTCTTTCAGTAATTCTCTTAGTAAAAAGATGTATCGAACTTGTGTGTCTAAGACATTGACAGAAAAAAAATCTATGATAGGAGTGGTCCACGAAAGGAAAATCGTATCGCTATACACCTGAAAAAATAATAAAATCATGTGGAATATCCAGGAATTCTTCAGGGAATATTAGATACTGACTTGAGTAGACACTCTGAATTAGGGATGTCCCGGACTATAGGTCTAATCCTGGGACTTTTGGGAGGAGGGGTAAGTAATCCCAGGATCCCAGGACTTGCCTTGAAAAAAACAAAATATATCATTTTAAATATTTTAATTTCCATTTATTATATTAATTTTAGAATCAAAATGAAGAAAGTTTATAAAATCATACTTCAAACAAAGTTTAAAAATATTTAAAATATCAATTCAGAATTATAATTGTCAATGCCTGACAATACTAAACTACTTTGAAAGAGAAGAGTCACCATGAAATATGATTATAATGCATTTAAAATGGGTTATATCGGAATGCCATTTGAACGGAATAGTCTGCGTTCTGAGGAAAATGGCTGCGGCTAGAAATTTTTTTTTCTAAATTTTGATATTTTGCTTTCCTTCGATACACTGAAATAGAATGTACCTATTTTATGGAAAATACGAATAAAAATTACGTAGTCATATAATACGTAACAATTTCATGGTTGGCCGCAACTGCTTCTCAAACATTTAGTCAACAGCAACGACAGGTCAGCGGGGTCTTGTAGTTGGACCGAGAGCGGTTTGATGTTGATGCTTATTAATTTTGGAGGGATGATCTCATGACGCACTGGCTTTATCTCGGATTCGAAACCGACAGGCGCCAGTCGAAAAACCCCTTATCAAAGATTGCAACAGCTCTTTTTTAGCAGCGGTGGCTACTGGAATTAATATATATGAGCGAGGCAACCCTACTATTGTTAATGCTGGTGACAATGCAGGGTGTCGAGCTGGTATATCGTAAATGTCGACTTATCTTGATGGACCTGGGATTTGAAATAATTATCATAAATTTCACACCCTTTGGTCATTTTCTCCTCTTAAAATTTGTCGAAGTTCTGGGGTTGTTTTTAGTCGTTTTTCCCCCCAAAAATAAGACTTGCAGCGTATCGAAAGTCTACAATCGGGAGACGCGGGAGTAGTTCTTTCATCCGTTTTAGACTTTCTAGGCCACTATTTTCGAAATTTTTTTGATTTTATTTTCTCGGTACATATTGGCATGTCCAGCGGCTACCATCTAACCAAATTAGCGAAAGTTTGGTATCTGGGGGTTGTTTTCGAGGCAGATCGAATCTATAAATTCTGCACTCATACTCTGGTATATGTTGGAAGAGGTAAAGAGTCGACAGGCCGTTATTCTAGGGATGTTTTTTTTGCCTGAAACGAGTAAATTCGGAGATAAAGTGATTTTTGTGAATTTTTAGTGTTAGTGGTATGAGATTGGTAATTTCTGTATTTATTTCCTTCGAATCGTATCTCGAATTACTGCGCCATCAATACACGATGCACTTCGAGGAAAAATAAGACTAAATAAGAAAAATAAGAGTAACGAAGCTCTACTGCTCTAGCGTTTTTTTCTAATAGTGGAGTCTTATGGAGTATATATATATATATATACATATATATAAATATATATATATATATAAATATAAATATATATATATATATATATATATATATATATATATATATATAAATATATATATATATATATATATATATATATATATATATATATATATATATATTTATTTATATATATATATATATATATATATATATATATATATATATATATATATATATAAATATATATATATATATATATATATATATATATATATATATATATATGAAAAACTAGGTTCTCGGGATGAACCGCGTAAAAGATTTGAAAAATCTCGACGTTTCGGCTCCTTTTGCGAAGCCATCTTCAGGAGAATTAGAAGGGAAAATAATTCAGATACGTGGCCTCAATCTGCCTACTCCACGAATCGAATTAGGAGGAATCGGAAATAATACGATTGCGTGGTCTCAACCTGCCTACTCCACCAACCGTACTGCTTCCTGTCAACTCTTAAGTCTCAACCTGCCTACTCTTCAGAGTCAACTGACGGGCCGATCGTCGCGTGGCCGTATTTATAGGGAAGGGGGGCGGGTACTCCATTGACGTAGTTATTGACGTAGTATTGACGTCAATGGGGTATTCACGCACGGTACCAGTGCGGCATGCACTCCGATTGGGTGTGACACGGCGACCGCTGAGAAGCGGCTTCCATGCTGATGGGAGTCTGTGACTGTCATCTCTGGTGTTCAAACAATCTGGACGTTTTTCTATTTCTACAGCTTCACGAAAAATTCGAGATTTGAAAGATCGGACGGGAGCAATAGTTCTTGTATTGGGGAAATCGATAATGTGGCCTGTTTGGGTGTGATGTTGGGAAAGGGCGTTGGTGATATCTGAATGTCTTACTGAAAGTGAATGTTCCTTGGCACGGACCTGAATTCGTCGGTTCGTTTGTCCTATATAAGAACGAGGACAATTGGAACATAAACACCGTGATTTTCGTTAGGAATTTTATCCTTGACGGATCTGACCAGATGGGAGAGTTTTTGTTGGGTGGTGAATATTGTTTTGATGTTTGTGTTTTTGAGAGATCTTGCGATCTTATCTGTTACTCCTTTGATGTAAGGAAGGAATAATTTAGGTGTAGATTCTTGGTCAGTGGGATTGGAACGTGGTAGAGGTGGGGTGATGTTTGTATGTTTGCGTATGTTCTTGTTGATTTGATATGTGTTGTAACCGTTCTGTAATAATATATGTTTTAGAGTCTTGAGTTCTGATTCACGGTGTTCGTCGTCAGATAGTCGAATGGAGCGGTAGATTAGGGTATTATTAACTACAGAGTTAAGTTGAGAGGGATGGTGGTGGGACTGGGCGTTCAGATAACGGTTTGTATGGGTGGGTTTACGATAAACTGAATAGGAGAAGCCTTGGGATGGAAATTTTTTGACCATGACATCCAGGAATGGCAGAGACCCATCGTTTTCCACTTCCATTGTGAATTGGATACTTGGATGTATGCCATTCAAATGATTCAAGAAGTGGAGCAACGAGTCTCCGCCATGGGGCCAGATCGCAATATACATATATATATATATATATATATACATATATATATATATATATATATATATATATATATATATACATGTATATATATATATATATATATATATATATATATATATATATATATATATATATTTATATATATATCTATTTATATATATATATATGTATATATTAATATATATATATATATATATATATATATATATTATATATATATATATATATATATATATATATATATATATATGAGCGGTGCAACCCTACTATGATATTGTTAATGCTAGTTTTTCGAGATCTCATATCGTCAATGTCAACTTATCTTGATCGAATGAGGATCTTGGATTAAAAATAACTGTCGTAGCTTTCATCCGTTTTGTTAATTTTTTCTTAAAATTTATCGAAGGTGTGTGGTTGTTCTATTGATATTTCGTCATTTTATTACACCTGACTAATTTGAAGCTGTCAATGAACACAACATGTTCGAATACATATTGTAGTTTAATCATGAATAAGTAGGATATTTTCGATTAATTAACTACAAAACTAAGTTGGAAGTTCGTAAACTGTGTAATTGCTGGCAGCAATACAGCTACCGCTTTATGCAGTTATGTGCTGGATTTGTGTAATTTAGTTCAGCGAAATTGGTACATATATGTACGTTGCTATTTTGTAAAAAGAACATTGTCAGAACGTGCCAGTGTTAGTTTTCTTTACAGTAAATCTAACTAAAAGGTAGAAACAGGGGATGGATAGGTTCTATTCATCAGTCGAATATATTGGTCTCAATAAGTGTTTATCTGTTAATGAAATTAAACTCATTTCATCTCATTACCATCGGTGGAAATTTGATAATTTCATAGCTTCATTTGATTTCTAGTCAAATGAACTTTCACAAAATGGAAAATTCTTAGTTTTTATATAATTTATTGTATTCATCTATCGATATCATCTACCTGGAATATTTTTAATTGTAGGGTTTATTGTGGATATCCGCAAGGCAGGTCGATTGGATATTTTGTTGGTAAATTCAGTCTTCTGACGAATTTTCATTAAAAACTTGTTCAAATTACAAGCTATTCACTTCAAAGATGTAATAAAATTTTAGATCAACATTTTCCGAACATTCTGTAAGATTTTATGTGTTATTTTCACCACATGCTACCACGGGTAGGTTTCGTTTTGTAAATAATATTCTTCAAATGAACCAATAAGAAAAGTTCAATGGTGTTAAATCTGGCGATCTTGAAGGCCATTCAATGCAATATCTCACCCTCCTTACATAATTTTGTATTAAATTATCATATGGAATCTTTACACTTGAAAACCCCTGAAAAGATATATTACTCGATTTTCACAATAATTTTCAATTACCGAATTTTTTGGCGGGCCAAAAAAAACGGAATGAAATCGAAACAATAACCACGATTTTTTTGTTTTAAATAGTTATAAGTATTCAACTCTTTCTTATTTTTCAAAATTATTTTATGGTTAAAGTTTTGTAAGAATCTTTTAAAAATATTAAAATATTTTATTGTAATATTTATTATTTGTTTTACTATTCAATTATTCATTTTACTATTTTACTTATTTATTTTTCAATAAAAATAAAATATATCGTAGCGATTCTGCGGGCCGAATTCACAGGCTTTGCAGGCCGCATTTGGCCCGCTGGCCGCACTTTGGGAACCGCTGTTCTAGGCCAATTGAGTTAAAAAACAATTTGAAACTTTGTCGACCTTTAGTGTACTTTTTGCATCACGTTGTGGTGTAGAATTTGAAACTGGTACCATCCAAAGCGCCATCGGTCGAATTCGACGGTTTCCCAGAACGATCTCGCTCCGAGATCGCACCTCCGTTTCCCCCCCGCGTTCTATTATTATTATCATTCCAATTACCTCTCTCGAGCCGCGTGCATAATGTGTAATTCATGTGTGGAGCACCGGCATTTTAATGTTCTCGATGCCGGTGACTGCTGGGAGCGAGCGGGGAGCGGTGGGGACCGTCCAGCTCCTTTTGATTAATGAGCGCTCGAGCGGTGCCTTCTCGGAGTCGTTACGTATTCGTGCGAATATGTTAATGGGCGATATGCCGTATTAAGATTCCACATTTTACAATTATTTCTATTTCTGCGGTTGTACCGAGCAGCGCGAGAACGAGGTCGCTTTTTCACCCGTTCTCGTCGGCTGCTGGGAAATGTTGGTCTTATGGGGGCCACTTGCTCTTTGTGTTTAGCATATTCGTTCTCGAATTCGGGAATTTGAAATTGTTAGGTATAGGTATCAAATAGTTATTTATGTACCAAGTGCGCACGTGGTGCATACAAGATTTTATTTTTCACGAAAAAATTATTTTATTATAATTAAAATCGATTTTAAAATCGATTCATTGCTCCTATACTTTCCATTTTCCTTCGCATAGTAGGCATGTCATTTGTTGATATTTTGACGTTTGTGAATATTTTTGTCATCATATTTAGTGAATGTCATTGCTGCTTTCTTTGTGTAGTCTTATAGAAATAATGGAAATGAAAATGAATTTACCCAAGAATATCATAGAAAATGCAGCCAAAACTGCGAATAATTAATTGCCGGAGAAATCCAGAGTCGTGTACGACAAGGATTATGAAGTATTCAATCATTGGAAGTTGCTTAATTTCTCCTCGTACAATGAGCGGACGTTATGATGAATGTCCGATCATAATGCCCTAGGGCATAATGATCGGAGTATTTATAGCAACCGTATCTAAGGTAAAATCAACAAATAATATACAAGTGGAAAATAAACGAATTTAAAATTCGATTTCAAACATAAGTCGATTTGTATCGATTTATCTAACTAGAAGAGCCGGTTTCAAAAATCGACCTAACCGAATCAAACGCTATCGATCTAAACCACCAAACGAGACCGAATCGACAAATGAAATCACTGGATATCACAAACGAAATGTGTTTGTATCCAATCGCAAACTGAGTGATGCTTAGAAATTCGCTTTCTCTCTTTCTTAGGGGGAATTTATTAATTACGTGAAGTGTTTAGGGGGGCAAGGTGGGGGGGGGTCTCGACAAATATCACGTAATTTTTTTTCCCGCAAGAAACAGTGTAAAATTGCGAGAAAACATGGTTAAATTAACCCTCTCGGTCACGAATTAAAACTATTGGAGCGAAAAATCTGAAATTTACTGCGATGCAACTTAGGATTTTTTGAAAATTTTTGATGTTAAATTCAGATTTTCCAAATGCTCCGTTTGGGCACTATGACATGTCCCCAATTGAGGACATCATGAGCTGATGGGCATTATGACATGTCCCCAATTGAGGACATCATGAGCTGATGGAAGACAAAAAATTTTCAGAAATATGTTCAGAGGGTAAAATATTAATATGTTTTATTAAAATAACATTACAGGGTATGGTATTTCATGAATGGTCCATTTTCGAAGTACTAAAATGTATAAAATTTAACTTTAGCAGAAATGAAATGAAAGTGCTGTTATATTTACCTAGATGTTGCGTTTACCGCTAGCTCACAATGTCCTCAAATTAGGACACCTTACTTTCAAAAATCGGTGATTACAATATGCACAAAAATCACCAAACACAATTACTTTGGAACAAGTCTACACTTATTGTGAACGTGAACAAACAGTTTTCAAACACGTGGTCTAACGAATATAACCAAAAAAAAAATAAACAGTAGAGCGCTACACTGCTGTCACAGCTACCCTACGAAAACCTATATTTCAAATGAATGAATTTTTTTTCCATCAGCTTGTAGATGGCAGCACATATATTCATTTGGAAATATATGATGTCCACAACTGAGAACAATGTGACAGAGAAGTAAGAGCAAGCGGTCTTCATAGGAAAAAATCCAAAGTAGGTTGTCCTCAATTGAGGACAAGGTGAGCGAGAGGGTTAAGTAAAAAATGTCCCGCCACTAAAATATGGCTGAATCATACATAAAAATATTCATCGCGGTTTAATTATTCACTGATAGAAGAATTTATTTATTTATTATCATTTATTTATCGTATGGCACATCAACACATGTATACACAGGCAGAAAAAGAAAAGAATAAAAGATAAACAAAGGGAGTAAGTTCATAAGCTGACATTCAGTTGACGAATGTAGTCGATCGCTTCGTTGGTCGCCATCAGGAAATTGTTGAAGTCACCTCCATAGGCCCGGTTTTGGCATTCCATGATGATGTGGTGAACAGTTTATTAGAAGAATTTACTAACTATAAATAAATTATTTTGGAAACAATTTGTACATTTATTAAATATGAACAAGTATTTTTCTAACATTATTCGTTAAGTATGAATAAATATTCCAATGGTTCCAGTAGTCACTTTAGAGATCATACATGAGTCTCCGTGGATTGAATTAGAGTGAATATTCTTCCACAAAGTTTAGTAGTTTTTGTTTATAAATTTTATTGTTAAATTTCATTGTGATTCTATGTTACGTCATTATGAATCTTAAATACTGGTCTTAAATAGAAAAAAATATAAGAAAATTGTTTTGTTAAATAAATCTAATGGAATCGACTACCTACATATTAACTACTCATTTACATAACTGATACGCATTTAATAAAATCTCGTGAGAGAGGGGGGGCTAGGTTGTCGAGCAAAATCTCATGAAATCTCACCAAGGAGGAAGGGGAGTCAAAAAATCGCCAAAATTCTTTCACGTAATTAATGGATGCCTCCTAACCAAACGTATCAAAGCGGAATAAAAAGTATGACAGAATTTTACGACTAAGATTTTGTTTTTTTTGTCGGTTACGGAAATGTAATGCACATTCGGAAAAGTTTTACGCGTGAACAAAACTGCTGAAAATATTACATAAAGTGAACAAGGAAAATTCTTTAATAATTTAAAAAAATTATCAAACAACTTTCCAAGGAAGCTGGTTATACGTATTCAGCAACGCAAAATCTGCATTCACAATCGAACGGTGAATTATAGAAATTGTCAAGTCACCCCGACTCAAAATCTGCATACAGCTGTTTCGATCTTATTAGATCTCATCAGTGCAGCTTATTTGACTCGGAGTGAATTAACAAATCTCTAATTGTTCCCCAATACAAATCGTGGTCAGTAACACTGGTCATGATTTGATTGTTGTATTTTGCGTATTAAGCGACTAGAATATTCGGAGCGCGCTCTCGTGGGTATATCCAAAGGTTTTAAATCACTATGTTAGTGTGCCTTGGAATCATATACACCACTGTTGTAGAGTAGATATCTTCATATCAGGAGGTACGTGTTCGAGCGACGAATTTCTGCATTTTCAGTCTAAACTGTGAATTGTTGTTTCCCAATATCATGGCGCTCTGGATTGTTATCCGACCAGTGTTACTGACCACGATTTGTATTGGGGAACAATTAGAGATTTGTTAATTCACTCCGAGTCAAATAAGCTGCACTGATGAGATCTAATAAGATCGAAACAGCTGTATGCAGATTTTGAGTCGGGGTGACTTGACAATTTCTATAATTCACCGTTCGATTGTGAATGCAGATTTTGCGTTGCTGAATACGTATAACCAGCTTCCTTGGAAAGTTGTTTGATAATTTTTTTAAATTATTAAAGAATTTTCCTTGTTCACTTTATGTAATGTATGAAATTGACCATGGTCAACTAGTATGTTTTTCATGATTTGATTGCTGAAAATATTTGAAAAAATATGGAATATCTACCGTACCGTTATTTATTGTCGCCTAGCTCACATGGGTCAAACGCAAAACAAAAAAGTCTAAAACTGCAAAAAGCCATTTACCAGCATAACACCTACTTTATATATTGCCCAAGACAGTCTTGCTACATTTCGCCATAAGGAATATATTACTCAACTTCATTACCTCGAAGTTACTACTAATAAGTCCCTTTTCACATCTCAGGAAGACAAAATGCTAAAGCACTCCCTATCTCGAGAGGGAATAAAAAATTTAATCAAATTCTGGAATGGACTAATTTGCGCGCTTGATCATTGTCAGTCCTATCACAAATCACACCTTATATCCAGAATCTCCAAATTCGTTCGATATTAAAATTCGAGAATTAGAGATTTTTCCGTTTAAAAATGAATGGCATCACGGAAAACTTTCAGTCGATGTATTGCATCAATTACACGGTGTAACAGCTGAATATACGGCGTCATATCATTTGGAGTCTACACATACATGGGAGATATTTTGTAGTTGGCAGCCACACTTTTCAATGGACAAAATACAACGTCCTCTAGCTGTTAGTAGGTTATAAAAATAATTGCTGTTATTGCCACTGTGAGTTTCGTAGTGCGTTTACAGCGTGAAATTTGTTAAATCAAAACGCCGATACGATATATTGATTCAGTATATAAAGTTTGTGATCAAGATAATTCCAATAAAGTAACCTGTGTAAGTCGTGGGCTCCATATACATTATATAGAAAAATTTGGTTTAAATTTACTACGATGTTGTAGGGGGAAAAAATACGATCTATGCCCTCTGCACTCTCCATGGGATGGCTGGATTCTACACACCATACAGATGACAAATTGTCTAATCAGGATCATTTCGATATGGGACCTCTATAAGTTGTGGGCTCTATATATAGCAAACTCTTGTTCAAATATACTACGAAAATGTAGGGAAAAGAAAATACGATCTATGCCCTTTTCTGTCTCCATGGGGTGTCTGGATTCTACAAACCATACAGATCTGAATTGTCTAATCAGGCAATTTCGATATGGGACTTGTATAAGTCGTGGGTTCCACATACATATTATATCAAACTTTGGTTGAGACTTACTACGATATTATAAGGGAAAAAATCTGATCTATGCCCTTTGCTGTGTCCATGGGGTGGCTAGATTCTGCAAACCATACAGATCTTACTTTTCTGATCATGATCATTTCGTTATGGGAACTGTATAAGTCGTGGGCTACATGTATAGCAAACTCTTGTTCAGATTCACTACGAAAATGTAGGAGAAAAAACGATTTGTGTCCTTTGCTGTGTCCATGGGGTGTCTGGATTCTGAAAACCATACAGATTGGTCTATCAGGATATTTTCGAACTGGGACCTGTATTAGTCGTAGGCTCAGATTTACTAAGAAAATAGGGGATAACGAAAATGAGATCCATGCCCTCTGTAAAAACGAAGGGGGACAACTCAATGTCGGAATTTTCCACCTTCAATACCACAACACAATTTTCCTGGACTACGTAACGGAAAAATTGAGGTGTTTTTGTTGAGTTACAAATTTGACAACATGTAAAGAATACGTCAAACTGAATTTTGCTAGGGAAAGAAGAAGAAGCTTGAGGAATCTTGAAGGGATTGATTTATGGATATTCAAGCAGGATCAACACTGCAGATGATTATAGTCAGCAATATTACTTATGTCTGTGCTTCCACCCATATCACAAAAACCAAAGCGGCTTAAAATTTTCTTCCTTCGAACTAAATATAAAAAAAATTATTTCGTTTTACCACTTCTCACTACGAACAACGGATACTGAACTCATACAAATTTTTATCATGGATATTCACTCTCTCGATATCGATCTCGACTTTTGATTTCTCTTCGAGAGCCCCTCGAGCTGTCCAATGTGATATGTACGCCGCATCAACAGTGAAAGTGTACTTAGGACGGCAAAAGTGCCTCTTCAAACTCTTTCGACTTGGATACGATCGCAGAACAATGCGTGTCTCTTTCCGAAGTATCCCCTCGGCTGTGACCTTTCGATGAAATTATTATAATGTCGAAGCGAGTTCACAATTTGAGGTCATGAGAACCCCCGTCAATATTTACGGACACACGTAGACATCTACACACATGCAGAAGGTTTGGGCCTCGCCTAATACGTATTACGTATTCCGCTAGAATTTACGGACAGAAGTCTCGATTGTAAATCGCACACGACGGTCGGATTTGTTGCCACATCGATGTCCGAGGACATTGGCGTGCGTTGTGTTTCTTGTAGAGGGGGTAGAATCCATCTTGGAAAATACGTTCGAAAAAAATCAAAAAATTTTTATCATGATTTTTAGGGTTCTGTACCCAAAGAGTAAAAACGGAACCCTATTACTAAAACTTCGTTGTCCGTCCGTCTGTCCGTCTGCCTGTCTCCAGGTTGTATCTCAAGAACCGCGATAGCTAGACAGTTGAAATTTTCAAAAATTATGTATTTCTGTTGCCGCTTTAACAACAAATAGGTACTAAAAAGAAAATAAAATAAATATTTAAGGGGGGCCTCTCATACAACAAATGCGATTTTTTTTGCCCTTTTTTGCTCGGTATCAATAATGGCAACAGGTAGGCATTTGAAATATTCACAAAATACTCTGTTGTATTTTCACTTTAATAATAAATAATAAAATTAAAATAAAATAAATATTTAAGGGGGGCTCTCATACAAAAAATGCCATTTTTTGCCTATTTTTGCTCGAAGCAATAATGGCAACAAATAGGCACTTGAAATATTCACAAAATACTCAGTTGTATTCTCACTTTAATAATAAATAATAAAATTAAAATAAAATAAATATTTAAGTGGGGCTCTCATACAAAAAACGCCATTTTTTGCCTATTTTTGCTCGAAGCAATAATGGCAACAAATAGGCACTTGAAATATTCACAAAATACTCAGTTGTATTCTCACTTTAATAATAAATAATAAAATTAAAATAAAATAAATATTTAAGGGGGGCTCTCATACAAAAAACGCCATTTTTTGCCTATTTTTGCTCGATATCAATAATGGCAACAGGTATAAGCACTTGAAATATTCACAAAATACTCAGTTGTATTTTTACTTTAATAATGAATAATAAAATTGAAATAAAATAAATATATAAGGGGGGCATAGTCAATGGTAAGGAACCCTTCGTGCGCGAGTCCGACTCGCACTTGACCGATTTTTCAGTTATGCAATAGTTAATAAAAAAAAATTTTGGGCTTGAATATGAAAATTGAAAGTGTTGTAACTGTTCAACTAGATCTGAGAATTTTTCCTTATTCTTATAGCTATTTTTTAGAGGCTTCAGAATAGATCCCCGTTGAAAAAATTTAAATATTTAATTTTTTCAGTTTTTTATCAACAATTTACGTTTTTGCAAAATAAAAAATTCAAATAATTTTTTTTTTTTCAAATAACCGCACTAACCCTTTGGATTATAGGCAGTGGAGTTGATCCATTTAATGTTCGTTTTTTTATTATCGGAAGCTGCATGAAAATGATTTTTCTTAAATTTTCATCTCCTATTGTTTGAATTTTTTTTTATAAACTAAGTCGTTATTCATAGAATTGAAAAAAATATTTTATGATTAATTAGTTTATTTTATTTTGCAACTACGTAAATTATTAATAAAAAACTGACATTTTTTATATTTTTTAACGGGGATCTATTCTGAAGCCTTCCAAAATTAGCTCCAAGAAAGAAAAAAATCTCTGATCTATAGTTCAACAGTTATAACACTTGCCATGTTCATGTTTAAGCAGCAAAAAATCATTAATTAACTATTGCATAACTACTTGAAAAATCGCGATAAAAATTTGTTGCCACCGAACATTCATTCAAAAATCCAGTTAGTACTCGAATTTTTTCATTTATTATATTTCGTATTCAATTTGGTTGAGCAATGTATATTTTTAAAGTGTCCTTAATGGACCTGTTTTGCGCCAACCCAGATAAGCCGTTTTCAGCCATATTTTTACTCCTTCGAGAAAATTATAAATATAACCAATCGTGGTTTTTAGACAAGTTTTCACTTATTATATCAAAAATCTCAATTAGTTTTTGAGATACTAGCCCCAAACCCCTATTTTTTTCTTTCAGTAAATTGTTTATAACTTTTACAATTTTTGTGAGTGGAACTTTATTTAATTCAAAAAATATCTACATTCTATTCCGAATCGAACGACATGGTTTTCGGAGACTGCTAAAAAAAAAGTCGATCAAAAAAACAGTTTTTGACTAGACTGCAAAGACAACGTTTCATCACGAAATTCACGACTCAAATTGGCCTCTCAGAGAAATGAAAAATTAAATATATGTATATATATATATATATATATATATATATATATATATATATATATATATATATATATATATATATATATATATATAATTCAATATAACTTCATCTTTCGAGCCGCTTTTCGGCGTCTAGCCTAGAGGTCTGTGCGCCAATGCTCGAGGGCGCCTCCGGGCTAACCATTACCATTAAGTAATCGGTAATCAATAGTCATCGTAGTGTGTCAAATCGGTTTCTGCTATTTGTTCGTGTTTTTTTTCGCATCATCGATAAAAAAGGAGCGTTGCGCAAACAAATAACTCCCAGGTGATACCAACCGTATGAAAAAAAATCATCTGTCTTTCTCTCAATCGTCGACCCCAATGTACGACGGCCTTCGGTGAAATATTTTGTTAGTTAATCGTGGGTGGGGTGCGGCATGCATTATTACTATAAATGTTTAAAAAACGCTTTCTTTCGAAATTTGCACGAAATTTTTACCGATAAAATATGTTTCACCTTCACCAAGACACGAAAACACTGAGTGTGAATAATGAAAATTTCATAAAATTGATGAATCTATGGAAGCTATTATCAAATTTGCAAATTTCATGTTTGTGGACGTGTTATTTTGTCTACGAGGGTTTTCTCGGAAGTAACCAATCTAAAAAGGAACTCTGCCATTCAATATATTTCTCGTTGTTACAATATTCAAATCCATAACAGACTCCCTTGATTGTAGGATCTAGATGTGGAAACCTCTTGAATGATTAGTTATTAGGTGACAAAATGATGACCAACTTTTTCGATTTTCACGAATTCACGTTTACGTTCACTATTCAGCACTGTAGAATGAATATAACAGAACTTCTCTTAGCCTAAGCTTTATTTGAGTGGTACTTCTCACTATAGCAATTTTTTTCCCGAAATAACATCCTCAGCTATACGACAGGTGGGGTGGTTACTTCTAGGACTACCCTCGTAGATTTAAGCAAATTTGAGAAAATGTAAATGTTCGAAATATGTATACTAAGAACAGAAGTGCAAGTGAACTTGTACAACCCTTCTATAAATAAGACTAAAGTTAATTTAATTTAATGAATCATGTTTCAACAATGTAGGTATAGAGTATCTTTATCATCGATCATTTCAGCAGTAAAAGCTAGATGATTAAACCAATTTCCAATGCTTTAGGTCTTTCGAATTAAGTGATTCTTGGTCGTTACAGTTAATTACTGCATAAACATTAATATATCAACAGAACCATGCACATTCTGCGTAATGTCATGTCCGCGTTCATACTGTTGAGACATTACAATTAATTCTTATTATAATAACATAATTGACTTGTAGATGTACATGAAATGTTAATTAACTTTAAAGTTTAGCTAGTTGTCGAGGTGTACCCACGTGTGTGATCCAAGTACGTCTTTGAATAACCTGTATTAGAGGAATGACACGCTTACGAGGGTTATCCAAGAACTAACCGACTTGACTAAAAACAATTGCTATTGTTGAAAGTACTAATCGTATACAAATCTCAAATTTGAAGACGATGTGCTATTCAGTTTCCTAGGATCTTTTAACATGAAATGCTTGAAGTGGTCGTCTAGTATTTTTTAAAATATTTCAACATGATTTTCATTCAAATATAACGATTTTTGAATGAAAATCATGGCTAAATTTTCGCTGGTCTAGATCTTATAAATGGGCCTCTACATTGGTATTTCTGTTTTTGTTCTTGAGGCAGAATAAAACTATCCAAATTTGATGAACGAAAACAAAAATTGAATTTACTACGTTAATTATCACAAAAATACTTACAAAATATTACACTGCGATTGCAATTTCGGCCACTAGACCATCATCGGGCAGATTGAGTTAAGAACTGAATACATAATTACAGATTTGCGCTTACGGGTGGAAAAGAATTATTGCAGTTATCTAAATAGACAAGAGGAACACATTTCAAGAAGGGCTAATAGAAGTGGATTTCCCAGATTGGTACAATAAAATGTTCTTAGAAAAATCATTATTGTTTGAATACACTAAATATAGGGGAATATATCAAGTCAATCTGGTCGGTCAGCAAGATATGTTTTGCATTATGATCGAGTTTAAAAATTTCTAATTATTCTAAGTAAGTAAGTTTGGTTCCTTTCGGTAATTTAAGCAAAATTTGAAAGTTATCTATTTGTGGAAACGTGTGTTGGTTTTCACTGCAGTGATTTGAAAACGTTGAATCCGTTTTATATTTCAAAAAAGATTGTTGGTGTTCTTTAAATTTTGTCTTGAACGATCGATCAGTCTGACTTATATACACTCCTTTACATGCAGGACAAAGTCAACCTATAAACTCCTGAACTTTCAAATTTTGAAGTGATATCTTTGGCATTGAATAAAAATCCTGAGAGTTTTGTCTTAGGTTTAGAAAGCAATTTTAAAATTACATTTTTATCACGTAGTAACGACGGATTCCATCAACTATTTATCCAAATTTGGGTGAATTCGGTCAATATTTTGGCTTCCAAAAACTTTGAAGCGGCAATTTTTCAATCCAGTGGCAAAGAAAGTTTAATTTAATTATAAACAAAATCCATAAAGGATCGTATTTCAACATGAACTCAATCTTCTAACCCTCTAAATATTTACGTAAAAATGGCGGCGGTTGAAAAAATTCACCCAAAATTTCATAGTTTTGTTCTACGTGGAAACCAAAAACAAAAAAAAGAGGCCTCAAACAGATTTTTAGAAAAACTACCCCCGCACCCGTCTGTTGACTTTCGATACGATGCAACAGTCTCTTATGTACGATCAAAAATATCTGGCCATGTTAATCGCATGATACACGTGTAAAAATAAAACGTTTCATTATTCCGAAGTATTGATTTAATACGTCGGAAATAGAAGAGCGTAGGTTAATTATCACAGGTAACAAATGGAGTCGTGAAATAATAATATGATGCCGGAATCGGCAATCCATAATTGGATCGGAAGTCCTCAAGGGCCTTTCTATCCTTTCCGAGTTAGGTCGTAATTCCGGCCATATCCCAGTGGCATCATATCTATGCCACCCAGACCGGCGTGTAATATATTCGGGTACGGATTTCTCTATTGAGACTTTTAAAAAGCACTTTGCCGGCATCAAATATTCCCGTTCGCTTTGGTCTTCTCAAAACATTAGAGACAAGTGCGACGTATTGAATTACGCCATATTTCTTCGTTGAAAAAAAAACTGAAATCGTATAGCTAACTCTTTCCGGACTGCATTGTTTATTTCATCGAATTGGCTTCGTAGTACTTCAGTGCTGATATAAAAAAAAATATGCAAAAATAGTAGTTATCGATTTGCGAGTCAACTTGAATATTCCAACGAATTATACATTGCTGACCGTTTGATCGATGAGTGTCATAAGATTTCGTGTTCTGTAATTTGTATGGTTTTGAGGTTTTTTTTAAGGGAAATCATTTCGAGGTGTTATTTTGAATATTATGTAGGTCACAACGACGCATGAATCTCAGGGAAGGACAGCGTAATCAGCATCTTCGGCTCATCTTCATCATTGTCTTCTTCTTCCCCTGCTATCCATTAACGGATGTTTGCGGTCGCTTCTGACCATTTTTCTCTGTCTCTGGTGTTGTGAATTAATTCTCCTTTGGTTCTTATTCTTGTCCAATGTTTGATATTTCGGAGCCATGACATCTTCTTTCTGCCTACACCCCTTCTTTCCTCTATTTTTCCTTCTATTAATAGTTGGAGCAAATGGTACCTTTCATTGCGTAACACATGTCCCAGGTACGTTGTTTTCCAGCGTTTTATCGTGACCAGCAATTCGCATTCTCTTCCTATCCTCAAAATTTCCTCATTGGATTTTCTTGCTGTCCATGGGACTTTCAAGATTCTTCGATAGATCCACATTTCAAATGCTTTCGGCCTATTTATTGTGCTAAACTTCAATTACCCGCTTTCCATGCCATACAACAGTACATCGTCATCTTCATCATAATACTAATAATCATCAGAATCTGTTTGAAACGGAGATAGTTTCTGTTCTCTTAGATTATTTAACCTTTTCTAAATCATGAAAAGAATTGATGGAGGAAGACGTGCCAACCATATAGAGGTAGAATCTGCCGTTAATGTTTATATTGTAGAGTTCATAGGTTCCTATTGTAAATAAAGCATTTGGAAGCTATTTGAAATCACTACGAACAGTGTGTCGTGTTATATAGAAAACTAAGTTGAGAAATAAATAGGCAAAAATAACAAGGTCTTTTGAGTCTTGTCTCCCAGTCACTGGGAATGAAAGGAAACGAAGAGGCCCATATACTTGCCAGAAAGGGAGCACGAACGCCATTTACTGGCCCAGAACCTTTCTCTGGTATAAGGAAAATGCACCTATAAGCGAGAGTTTCGGGAGAAGAAGGAAACCGAAAGAGAACCTTCCAGGGATGCATCACTTCAAAAAGTTCCTGCGGAACCTTATAACTGCAAGATCCAAAGGCTATCTGCATCTCATTAAGAACAAATTACACTTCCTGGCTGGCTTCCTTACAGGACACTGTCGTCTCAGGAAGCATCTGATGAGAATAGGTTTATCAGAAACTGACTGTAGATTCTGTGAGGAGCAGACGAAAACTCCTGCTGTTCACCTGGTTACAGAATGCCTCGTTATTGCAAGTCAACGGAAAAAATGCTTCGGAAAACAAACTTGTAGCAATGAGAACGTAACTTGCTTGAAGACTTCCCGTAAATTGGGGTTCGTTAGTACTCTGGAACCAGAAGGCGAGCTGTAGATGGCGCAGTGGTGAAAACAGCTACAATGAGGGTCCCAATAGAACTCGAGGTCGAGGTGCAGTGTAACCCCATATTATATAAATAACAAGAAAACGGTGTCATGGGACACCAGGTTGGAACGAAGTTCCTTCGGATAATGGACCAACAACAAATAAGGACCACAATGTGCGAAAACGAAACGTGTGCGTGTCGGGGCGCACGACAGAAGGGATAACTTATACCAATCCAAGTTGAAATAATTAATACTGAAATGTGGGGCTAAGAGCTCTTACGAGATTGTAAATAGAAAAATTTAAAAAGCCAGGAGTAACTTCTGGGATTCGAACCCAGAAATACGGCACACCAGGGTTCAGTACTTAGGCCACTCGGCCGTCAACGCAATGTAAAGTTGAGACGCAAGAGTGTATATAACGAGAGGATAACTTTCGCCACGCTATATAATTGAATATAAACCTACAATACGTTTGACATTATTTTATGGAACAAATTTGTAAAGCTTTATCTTTTCATTTTCATTATGCCATATCTGATTCCTATCGTAATCTGTTCTTTTATGCATATAACTTATATAAAATTATTTCGATGTTTCACATCTGACGTTTTCGAGTTGCTTGTGCATGAATTCATGAGTACATAGAATGTGTAACCACTCTCCCTTTTAAGATATATTTATGCCCGAGCTAACAGGGAGATTGGCTAAACATATATGGGTTCTAGTTTGTTCTCAGTAATAACAACAAGATAAAATGAAGGTATTTACTACTTTCTTATTACAATAAGACTTATCTGTGTTTATTTATTTAATTTTCTAACGACGTTCTATTTTCTATGTGGATTCCTAGATTCTTGGTGGTTCTAGTATCGGTTGTATCGAAGCTTCAGTAGAATATGGTTTCAGTCAAGGTAGTTTTTAGTTCCAATTGAAAAGCTTTCTAGCTCCAGCCAAGGTTATCTTTGGAACTCCAGCCAAGGTTAATTTTTAGCTCCAGCCAAGGTTATTAAAATAATTCGGGGCAAATCAACATACAATCTCAAACTTAATATTTTCCAAGAATATCTGTAGGGTATCGATGGCCAATTCAAATTAACATTAAGATTTATCTCAAGCAAAGATGCTAAGAAAGACAGTATATGTTCCAACATTCAACTGAACATAAGATATGACCACGTGAAATTTGCCATCGTTAGCCTACAAAAATTTTGTGTCAAATTGAGAGAATGAGATAAGCAAATAAATTAAAAATATTTTAAATTAAGAAATGTAAGATGATTATTTCAATATTGAAAGATAAATAATTTAATATAGATAAATGAAAATATGAAATGGCGGAAAATGAAACAAGGAATCAATTCAGATTTTCCAGATAATGCATTTATACGAAATAATTATATTTCTTCTCATAACTTACCGTCTATCAGACGCCACAGATACTTAATAAACTTTAATAAACTATTCGTTTAATAGATATGAATACAATTTTAATATCTAACGATGTTACTTCTTCAACAGTTATTTGGTAAGAGAGCGATGTTATACGTGCACGTGCAAATGAGACGCTATCTCGATACTCTCATTGTACGCAAGTCATCAATCATAGAGGAAACAAAAGTGACGTATCGGTTGATAGCTTGAATCACGATATTTCGGTGTAGAATTCAGTGGCGGCAGTGGAGAATTTACACGTTACAAATGCATTGGCGAATTGGCGATTGACGTGGCGGAGTGGGATCAGAAAGAGAAAGGATGAGAGAACGGAAAGAAAGAGGGAGAAAGAGAAAGGTATACAATATTCGCTTGTGTTAACTAAAAGCGTGACTTTCGTCAGTATATTTCCGTCACACGTTTAGTCTCTCATATTTTTCAGTTTGGTCCCGCAGCGAAATCCCTATCTCCTCCGAGCCTGCCGTAAGGAACTTCGTTCCAATAAATAGTTGAGAAATAAAGATATTATAATTTTATCTTCATTAGGTTATATATTTTTGAACTACCTTCGTAGTTTTCTTGGTTATCTACACTAAAGTTGATAACCTACATGTCAGATTTCTACTGCGTTCACCGAGGATCGGAACGTTGTAAATGGGTCGCTAGTAATAATAACTGAAACCGGAGGATGCGGAAAAAAGTGCTGGTATCGATTTCCAGCAGCGTTCGACCGCTCTCTGTCACGATTTTCATAAAACGGACGCGGGACGGCGCCCGTAATGAATTGTCCGCGATGTGCACCAGTAATTCGATTGAACTTTAACCCGGCCCAATTTCGCTACGCGCCCGGTAAATACGGAGACATGATCTTTAATCTTTGTCTTTCCCCGTTTTAATCCAATATAACCGACGTCGGATCGTATGACAGGCAATCGCGAAGTTTTGATTCGTAACCGATTGGGATTGCGCTCGGATGCGAGAAATCATCTGGGGAATGGTCCCGGGTTTGTCGTTCGGGTGGCTGGTAGCTGTTGTTTTACCAGGAGATTTCAGCCCCGGTTATGGCGAGTTTATCCGATATATATATATATATATATATATATATATATATATATATATATAAATATATATATATATATATATATATATATATATATATATATATATATATATATATATATATATATATATATATATATATATATATATATATATATATATATATATATATATATATATATATATATATATATATATATATATATATATATATATATATATATATATATATATATATACACACATACATATAACACTGATTACAGAAAAACGACAGTATCTTCTTTACAGATACTTTAATTCACAGCGATAGTAACACATTAAAATAAAACTCAGTGCTTTTCATTCGTTCATACAAAGGTTGTTCACTATTCCATTATCGGATACAAATTTTCAAACTGAAGTTAATACAATTAAATTATTAGCCACCAATAACGGCAACAATGGAAGTCGATAAGCTGATTGGAAAAAAACGGATAAAGTATCTGTTGCATTCAATATACCCCACGCAAACTATTAATGAAGAACAAAAATACTTTCCAATAAATTATGTACCGAATTTAAGTAGCAAAATTTGTAACAGACTATCGAAAAATAACGTTAAAACAATTTGTACAAATAAAAGAAACTTGAAGTCATTCTTGGTCAATAATAAAGAAAAATCTAACATCGTAGAAAACAGTGGTGTTTACAAAATATTTTGCGACGAATGTCCTGCTTTCTATATTGGACAAACAGGAAGGAATATAAACATTCGTGTTGAAAAACATAAAAAGCCAATTTTTCAAAATAAAAATATCACTGGCTTCTCCGAACATTGTATAAAATTTAATCATTTCCTGGATTTCAATAAAACCCAATTGTTGCATTCAGACAACAAAGGAAAGCGCCTTGACCTTCTTGAAATTCTCGAAATAAGTTTCGCCCATAATAGTAAATTACCCCATGTAAACGAACAAATTGATTTTCAGGTATCACCTTTGCTTTTGTCTGTTTTATAAAATAAGATGTAAAACTCTCATGTAGTCAGTCTTGATAATGAGTTCAAAACTCGAAACATGTCGACTATCCTTTACTGCTAAATACAGTATCTAAATATTTCCATATAGTGAAACATAAGACAAGTGCGTTTATTTTAAAGTTTAAACTTTTATATTTTGGGAGCTAATTCTAGACCTCAAAATAACTAAAAAGTTTCATATAAACATGGGTCCGCAAATGAGCCGTTTTGGGGATATAAGCGATTTTCGGTTTTCAAAATATTAACTACTAGCGCAACCAAATACGATAAATTACAGAAGATATTCGATTTATTTTTGACTTATAATGTTTTACAGAAGATGCTACATATGACCACCGTCCATTTCAATGTAGGAAGTACATCGTCGCATGAAGGAATTACGTACTCTTTCGAAAAGACCTGGTTGTGTTCGGATCGTTTGACAGGATAGTTCAATCCGATGTTTCAACTCTTAGATGTTATTTACTGACGTTGCGTACACGAAATTTTTCATTCAAATAACCCAAAATACAAAAGTCCAAAGGATTCCAATCGGGAGATCTAGCTGGCCGTGGCAATGGGCCTCCTCGTCCTATCCATCTTCTGGGAAATGTTTGATCTAAATGTTCCCTAACAGCAAGTGTATAATGTGCGGGAGCTCCATCTTGCATAAACCAAATATAAATTCAGGAATAATAACTTTTTCTTAAAAACAAAGAGTAAATTCGAATCGGATGTAAAATACTCAATACGTGAATGTCATACGAAAAGCAAATTTGCAAACTTGGCTGCGCTAGTAGTTACAACTGAAACGTTGATTTTTTAAAACCCTGTATTTATATATATATATATATATATATATATATATATATATATATATATATATTTATATATATATATATATTTATATATACAGGGTGTTAGGCACAGGAACCATCAAACTTTATTGGGACATTTGCTACCTTTCCACCTTTGGACTCTTGGGCTTAAGACTCACGGTTAAGAAGATATAATTTTTTTAATATTTTTTCTCAAATGACCCGACATCCCGTCTTTAAACCCTTATAAAATTTTTATTATTGCCTACAAAAGCACTATTTTTTCAAATGAATATTCTGTAATGTATGTTAAATAGTTAATAGTTTTCATTACAACTGACAGTACCAAAGACACATACGAGGATTTGTTTTACACAAAATCAGTGATTTTATGAAAATAAATCAACTTCAAAATGCGAAGTTGATAAAAGTAACAACAATTGAAAGCTTCACTTTCTTTCAAAAACTTCTCTACTTAATGACCTTTCTAACCGTATGCTACACATAGATAAATAAAAACAATTCAGCTTCAAATTACGAATATTCCTTAAGAAGGACAGAAATCGTTCAGAATCGTGATAAAAACAATTTCATTTGTTTGATCGTTTACTTGAACAAAAGTTATACTATTAACCGTAATTTATCACATAGTAGTTCTCTAGTTACAAATTTCGTTCGAACTGTTTTCCCCTGTTCCTAATGGACGCTCGATACCTCTTATTTCAAACGTTACGGTATCTAGTTATTTATTGAAGCAGAAATATTTTTATAATATTTTATTTGTACAAAAGTTAAACTACTAACAATAATTTGAACAAAAGTTAAAACTACTAACAATAATTCAATAACTAACTGTTTTCTGGTTATACATTTTGTTTTTATAGACGTTTATTTGAACAAAAGTTGAACTATTGAAAATAATTCAATAAATGAATTGCGTAAAAAAAGAAATTCCATTGAATAATTTAAAAATTTCCTTTTCAAATGCATCGATGCTGTCGTACATTCTCTAATACCAACCAGAAAAGCTTAATAACATGATTCTATTATTAGCATGGCTCTGGAAAAAACATATACCAGATTGCTGATCATAAAATATAATTTATGAGGTTTAGGCACATGTTCGAAACGAGTGGATTCCAAAACGTTTTATAGGCTCTGAATGTGTCAAACGAGATCAACATAAATGATGAAAAAAAGTATACAACTTTACTTCGTTGTTTTATTTATATCACGCCTTAAAGTAGCTTTGTAGTGGACTTATATTTATGTATTGAGATATATTATTCCGATGAAACATCTAGTTAGTTAGCGGAGTGGTTACGCTTGCTAGCTAGCATTCGGGTGGTCCAGGTTTCAAACCCCGTGGTCGACTGGTGTGCCATGAAATTTTCTCAGAAGTTTCCTCATGGCGTAGGTTAGTCACTGGTTATAAACTCTCTAACGCCTCATCCCCCTCGTCTCTGCTCTTACTTGAGTTATCCTGTTTCAACCATTCTTAATGGTCTTGTACAAACAAGCATATCTTCTGATCTAGAGTTCTTCCCATAACTCAAGCAGCCCGCCTCCCTGGCACATATTTCAAGGGGAATGAAACACGTTGTCTTTTGTCCGGGTGAATTGTCGGGTGATTGTCGATCAGTTAGAGAAATTAGTGAACGCTTCATTCGAGAATATTCTTGTTCTCTCCAGAAGCAGCTAAAAATGAGTTAAAAACATTGTAAAATCTAACAATAGTGACAGTACAATAACTTACGATTGTAAGAACAAAGATATTTACCTAAATAACGTGGAAACATAAAGTATGTGTTCAAAATCAAAACAGCATTTAAGAGAATGTAAACTTGTTACAATGTTAACAACAAAAAACAACCAAAATTTACTGCTGATACGAAATCCCATCCAGTAAATAAAAATTATTGAGAACAGAACCTTGTGGGACTCATGATATATAATCAGTCCCTCGTGTCATAAGATTACATAAGTCGGATCAATTAATAATGATGGAATTCTTCTTCATTGTCTACGCTAAAACGAATTGGTCTACTGAGATAGGTCATTAATCATTAATTAGCTACCCTAGTACAGCGATCCTTTCACTCATTTATTTCTTTCTATCGTAAATCTCTTCCAGACCATAAAATACTTTAGAAGCATACATTGAGTGTCGTTGGTTGAAGTGATCTAAATTTTCTCAAGCAGTTCCCGTTAATGGCGGCTCTTTGACGACTAGGTCAGGTCTTAAGATGCTCCCAGTAACTCATACATTAAAATACAAATATAAAGTGAAATGAAATTCAATTTGAGACAAATAATAGATGAGTGACTTCGTGGAAAGTAAACCTCAATTGGAAACAAAAAGTTTAATTATTTGAAACCTCCCTTCATCGAGTGTAGCTACTGATTGTCGACGGGGCTGTTACACGAAACCGCAACGTTCTGCTCTCCAAAATTTCCCATCGATATTGCCCCGTCCTGCATGCCGAATATTAATTTTTCCGCTTTCGCGGCCCGGGTCGCTTATAAGGAAAGTTCGATGAGTTTACCGAGTTTACCGACTTCGTCGGCCGATATGGTGGCCGTAGTTTGAAATTTCAATAAAATTCGGCCCAAGGTATCCTCCGCACGTCGGTTTGGCGGGTCGGGTGGCGGCCGGGGGGGCGGGATCGATGGGAAGATAGAAACCCTCTCGAACTAATAAAACTCGGTGCCAAACTCAGACGACGCGGGGCAGTTGAAGTATCGACGCTTTCCTAAATTATTAATTGATTCCGGAGACGGCGAGTACGTTTAGGCGTCGAAAAAAATCGATTACGTAACATCGGCGTGGGTCGATCATTCTAAAGATTTTAATTGCTGACGAACGGACGAAGATCTTCATTCTGAATTGCGATTATGGAAAATAATTATCTTTCAGGGTTGTCATTATTCTGGAATAACTGGAAAAACTTGAATTATTAGTGAATAACAAGGATAATCCAAGGATTAACTTTACTTGAATAAGTCAAGGATTAACTTTACTTGAATAACTGGAGAAACTAAAATTGCTTGGAACTAATATGAGTCTAGGATTAACTTTACTTGACTACCTGGAGAAACTGGAATTGATTGGAACCTATATAAGTCTAGATTAACTTTATTTGAACACATGTAGAAACTGAAATTAGTTGGAACTAATATAACTCTAGGATTAACTTTACTTGAATAGCTGGAGAAAGTGTTATTGCCTGTAAATAACATGAGTCTGCGATTAACTTTACTGGTTCACCTGGTCTAGTACTAACTTCACTTGAACTTCAGAAGAAACTGAAATTATTTAGAGCTAATATAACTCATGTATTAACTTCACTTGAATAGCTGACAAAACTGGTATTGTCAGGAAATAACATTTATTCTAGAATTAACTTTATTTGAATAACTGGGGAAACTGAAATTGTCAGGAAATAAAATGAGTCTAGGCTTAACTTTACTGGAATACTTGGAGAAACCGGAATTGCCAGAAAATAACAAAAGTTTGAGATTAACTTTACTTGAATCCCTTGATAAACTAGAATTGTCAGGAAATTTATACATAAATCTACGATTAACTTCACTTGTGTACCTGCATAAACTAGAATTGTCAGGAAATAACATGTGTCTAGGATTCACTCTACTGGAATACCTGGAGAAACCGGAATTACCATGAAATAGCATAAGTTTGGGATTAACTTTACTTGAATCCCTGGAGGAACTTAAATTGTCAGGAAATTAATAACATAAGTCTACGATTAACTTTACTTGTGTACCTGGAGAAACTGAAATTGCCAGAAAATAACATGTGTCTAGGATTAACATTACTTGAATCCCTGGAGGAACTGTAATTGTCAGAAAATCAATAACATAAGTCTAGAATTAACTTTACTTGAGTACCTGGAGAAACTGGGATTGTTAGAAAATTAATAACATAAGTCTACGATTAACTTTACTTGAGTACCTGGAGAAACTGGAATTGTCAGGAAATAACATAAGTCTAGGATGAACATTACTGGAATACCGTGGAGAAACTATAATTACCAGGAAATAACATTTAACCAACGATTAACTTTACTTGAATAACTGGGGAATTTGGAATTGTCAGGAAATAACATGAGTCTAGGATTAACATTACTGGAATACCAGGAGAAACTACAATGGCCAGGAAATAACATAAGTTTGAGATTAACTCTACTTGAATCCCTGGAGAAACTAGAATTGTCAGGAAATTAATGACAAGTCTAGAATTAACCTAACTGGAGTACCTGGAGAAATGATTAACTTTATAAACAGATTTTTTCGAATCTAAAATTCTTTCTTGGTATAAGAAAGAAAGAAGTTCTTCTTTTCTGGATTAGAATGTAATAAAAAGTTAATTTTAGGGTATCCACTAGTCTGGAGATATTGAATTTTTCAGGGAATAATACACTTTATGATTTACATCACTAAGCAATTTTCTTCGAATTGGCAACTTTGAAATTGTCGAGGAAGAAGTTTTTTATTTTGGAATTCAAATACGCACGATAATTACTTTTCTCTGGAATGTCTGAAAAACCTGAAATTGCCTGGGAATAACATAATTCTAGACTTTATAGCATTGTGCCATAATTTTCTTCAAATTGACGTCTTAATGTTGACGAGTAGAATTGTTTATTTATGTTGTTGGAGCTAGACAAAAATGAACATCTAATTTCTTTACACGGTTTGTAGTATCCGAAATTTATTTATTACTTCAAAAGCAACTGCTATGTTTTCCTTCAAATTATGAAAATTTATTTACTTGTACAACGTTCAGTTCGTTAGAAGTTTTTTCAACTGGCCTGCAGGAAAGTGCACTTTTCCGTTCACATTTTAGTGTATGAAGTGGTACTCTCAAGAAATTAAAATGACATATCAAAGGAGTTTCTATAGACTCAAATAAAGCATCTGCACAGTCAATTTAATTGGTAGGAAAATTTGTTGCTTCTTAGTATTTAGTTTTATAATCGACAATTCATAGTTTGCGGAACATGTAGCAGACAAAGGAATTGATTGAACATCCATTGGTAGAAGGCCATGGTATCGTAAACGCAGAACATTTTTCAATAACTCTTTCATCGCCTCCTAAAATCACCAGTGGCCAGTTCGATAGAATTTAGGGGAAATCGGTTAATGTCAACGTGCGCTTGACATTTCGATTTGGTGAACAGCAGTCGCTGTTTGACTGAAGTGAAATATTGCAATTTATTTTCTCTTTCATTAACGCCAGTGTTGACAAGTGGTCACCCATTGGCGACTGATTTACTTCCGGAATTTTTAAAATTTCAAATTTTAGTCGTGATTTCCTTGCGTTTTTGCTCGCGTTTCTGTCATATTCGCGTACCTAACTACAAGTTTTGCGAGGAATATATAAATCTGATCGCTGCATTTTGAACCCTCTGAAAAATTTTGTAGGTTGGCTTTTGTCAAGAAATTGCAATATACACTATAGCGTAGTCTAAACTTGGGTATACCAAACTTTGTACCAGTTTCAACTTTGTGGTTTCATGCATAGTTCTTTTCAAATTATTCAACATTTTGACTCTCATGAAAGATAAGCTGAAAATATTGTTTACATGATCATCAAATTTGAGATTACTATCCATTAGGACTCCCAGCCATCAGTTGTTCGAGATCTCGGAAATACTAGATGCAAGACAGTTATATGTTCTGAAAATTCTCACAAACATAATATCAGAGAAAATACATTTTTTTTTCCTTACAGGGCATTATGCCCAAATTGGCCTTGACTTTACTAGTCATTAGCCACCACAAAAACCAGAATGATATAGGATATTACTAAATGTACATTACCGAAAAACTAAAACCATAACAAACAGTTAAAATTTATAAGAGGACTAATTATGTATAAATTATTAAACGAGTACAATATTACAAGGGAAATACAAAGGATGCTACGCCAAGGGACTCATCGAGGCGAATTTTATTGATATTTGAATTCAGCTCGATACATTGGTGTCTGTAGTTAGAACACGTCAACAAAAGGTGATCAACAGTGCCCAGTTCACCACATTCGCAAAAAGGATCATCCTTCAAACCAATTTTATACATATATTGTGATGGACATATAGTATGACCACTACGAAGACGACATAAAATACGAACAAACTCTCTTCGGTTAGCAATGCTATTATACCAAGTAATATGCGAGGGTACTGGATTTATGCTCTTGTAGAGTGAGCCTTTTACATCTTCTTAAAATTCTTGACGCCATTTTTCGCAGGCTAATGATTCAAGAATTGCCAAAATGTCAGCTGGGACACATTTTTTATTCTCAGCATCATTTATTGAGGCTGCTTTAGCTGCTTTATCCACAAGTTCATTCGAAGGAATACCAGCGTGAGCTTTAACCCATAAAAAATGGACATCTATATTTAGTTGTTTTAAATTGAATGAGGAGATTAAAATGTCCTTATGAATTTAGGAGAAACTTGAATCAAACTTCACATTTTTTAGTGAAATAAGAGCGCTCTGGCTGTCTGAAATGACAATAAAACATTTGGACCTTGGAACATATGAAAGTTTCTCGATGTAGATCAAAGCCATATAAATGGCAACTAATTCTCCATAGAATATAGAAAAATGACTGTGAAGGGTTGATTTAGTGTATGAACTTCTGAAGGGGTCGAGAAAATACATGTTAGTACGGTGCATCATGAACATACAACCAGGGGAAAAGAACATACATACCTGCTTCCTCAATGTAAAAAAAAGTATAGGACAAAGAAGTTACACCTACCTGGCGCCAAAAATTTTGAATATAGTTCCTGATCACCTGAAAAATATAAAAAGCATTAGAATATTCAAATATATAAATATATTCGGCAGTCTGAGTGACATGTTTCAGAAATACATCTGTTTTTAAATTTTTACGCTGAAAACAAACTCCTTCAGGCAGAAATTTACTGAAACTTTCAATTCTCTATTGCAATGTAGTAGTTATACCATACTCCAAGTAATCTATGAAAAAGATTGAGCAGCAGAGCTCCATCATTGAGGTCGTATTTTTCTATCAAAGTACATAGCGTCGAAATACGATTCGGACGTAATAAATTATGGTTTTGAAAAAACACGCTATAATAGCACACTGAAACAATAATATTAGCAAACAATTTATTTTATTGAAAAAAAAATCGCGAAGCGCATCGCTTACTGAAGAACCACGATTTAATAGCACACCGTAATTAAAATTCGAAACAAATTTTATGCAAAATAAAATCGTGAAGTGAATCGCAGTTCTGGAGAATAGTTTGAACCCACAAAAAATCGTATTTCAAAATTAACTCGATCTACGTACCAAATTTCACACTCTAACTCAATCTCTAGAACCTGTGGAGTGGAGCAAATTTTCCACAACCGCGAAAAAACGAGAAATATCTACGTAAAACAGGCGGCGATTGGAAAAATTATTTATTCGAATTGTTGTTGCCTGTGATCTATTTTTAATCTCTTGATAATTATTAGCAATAACAGGCTGGTTGAATCTTAAAAAACTCGATTTTATTAAAAAGTTGACGTTTCACTACGACATTCGTAGTTTTTCAAAACTATTGAAAAAATTGAAATTTCTTTGACATTTATTGATTTGAAAAAATTTGAATAGACAAAGACTACTTTGTCTGGCTAAAATTTTTTTCCGAATGTGGTTGTTCTTTGCTATTTATTACGTGCTATTCAGTCTAATATCAACATTCAAAATTGTTATCATTAGATGGCAAGGGAAACCACAGAAACCTTCACCTACGTAATGTTCGAAAATAAAAATAATAGGGTACTATTTATTTAACAACAAAGAAATTAGTCGCAGGAAAATATTAAAAAAGTAGAGCAGAATTATCGGTATAGAACGTTTATATGGAAGCAGCCGTTGACACGTGTTTCGGACTCTTTGGTCCTCATCAGAACGGCGTAGCAAAGCATTGGATTGAAAATTTGGAGATGAAAATAGTACAACAAATAAAAACCTCTGCTACGGAAGACAATCACACCTTTGTGGACTATTGTTCGAACTCTCCGGTTTGGGAGATTTGGTCAAACTCTGCCACGGAGGCGATTAATGCCATCCGCGAGATCTCAGAACGAGTAAATAAACAATAATAAAGAAATTAGTCGCGGGAAAATATTAAATAAGTAGAGCAAAATTATCGGTATAGCCCGTTTATATGGAAGTAGCCGTTTTTAATGAAATTTTTATTTAGAATTTCAAATCTAGCTGAGAGTTTCAAACATTGTTCTAGATTGTGAGTACCTTTTCAAAAGATTTGAAATTCTAAATAAAAATTTCATTAAAAACGGCTACTTCCATATAAACGGGCTATACCGATAATTTTGCTCTACTTATTTAATATTTTCCCGCGACTAATTTCTTTATTATTGTTTATTTACTCGTTCTGAGATCTCGCGGATGGCATTAATCGCCTCCGTGGCAGAGTTTGACCAAATCTCCCAAACCGGAGAGTTCAAACAATAGTCCACAAAGGTGTGATTGTCTTCCGTAGCAGAGGTTTTTATTTGTTGTACTATTTTCATCTCCAAATTTTCAATCCAATGCTTTGCTACGCCGTTCTGACCAAAGAGTCCGAAACACGTGTCAACGGCTGCTTCCATATAAACGTTCTATACCGATAATTCTGCTCTACTTTTTTAATATTTTCCTGCGACTAATTTCTTTGTTGTTAAATAAATAGTACCCTATTATTTTTATTTTCGAACATTACGTAGGTAAAGGTTTCTGTGGTTTCCCTTGCCATCTAATGATAACAATTTTGAATGTTGATATTAGACTGAATAGCACGTAATAAATAACAAAGAACAACCACATTCGGAAAAAAATTTTAGCGAGACAAAGTAGTCTTTGTCTATTCAAATTTTTTCAAATCAATAAATGTCAAAGAAATTTCAATTTTTTCAAAAGTTTTGAAAAACTACGAATGTCGTAGTGAAACGTCAACTTTTTAATAAAATCGAGTTTTTTAAGATTCAACCAGCCTGTTATTGCTAATAATTATCAAGAGATTATATATATATATATATATATATATATATAAATTGGAAGTAGGTATATTTGTAAAGAAAAAGGTATATAAAAAAATCGATTTTCGCTTAGACATGTAATTATTTACATATTCGTACTTGGTTGGCTTCACATGTTATTACATGTATACACCAGCAGCACTATAATTTGATATTCAATCGATACCAATTCAGGCAAGTTCTGATCAGAATTGAAATAAAAGTGAGTCGAAACGTCGATATTAAACGATATAAAAAGAATTGATCTGAATTTAGTATCACCACGAAATACGAATTGTTCATTATTTAATTTATTTATTATAGATGAAAGTTATATATATATATATATATATATATATATATATATATATATATAATATCAGAAATCAAGCTCTAGGAGGTCTAAAACGGATGCAAAAAATCTACTCTCGTACATGACTATTAATTTTTGTACCTTTGTATCATTTTCAAGTGGACAATGGAAAAAGAAGAGTCCTACTCATTACCTAACTTAAATCTGGATTCTATCATTAAACGAAGGACTCTTTCCCATGTGCCGTATAACCTGTAATGACTGGTCCTGTTCATGAAATAATACACAGGTTCATCTTACACTATAGCCTTTATTTACAGTAGACTCTTAGACTTCTCGCTAAACCCTCGGGCAGCGTGATGAGTATCTATCCTCACAATTTGTGGAGAACATGGTTCATCAAATATATCAATTTAGGAATGTTCTTGTATAACCATCTTGCTGGATTAGGATCAATTTGTGCCCATGTTGATATGTCGGTGTATATGGAGCTTCTAAGTCCGTCAAACAAAATGATTTTAATAAATTCGATAGACGATGAATCAACTCTGTGGTAGTTCATATTTATATTATATGATATAAAATAATTTTATTTTTGACAGATTCTGAAGGGGGTACCAGAAATTTTATTTCTAACATATTGTCGTTTTTTATTTCTCTGTGGTGAATATAATTTAAAAAAACTACTTCTAAATAATTGCGGAATAATCATGAACCATCTCTAAATTGCTTTTATAATGTGTTGTATTATAATGAAACTAGCTGTAAAGACTATACTTAAATACGGTGCTTCGGCATTAAGTATGCAATATATCGAAACATTAAAGACCGATTTCGAGGAGGAATAATTATGTATTTATAATACCCTTTCAAATTAAGAGCAACGAAGACGCCAAATAGTCCATCCTATCATGAATGTCACTGTTTGCTCGCCTGTATCATAACTATAATAGGCTAGCCTTTCTGGCCTCGCCGAAAGTGGCGATAAATGTTCTTTTATTAATGCTAGTTCTACTTTTGTTGCAGTTTTTTGGAACCGATTCCACGCAGTAGTTTTAACAGTTGGTTACAAATTTTACGCACCACGCGTTAGTGATTTACGTAAGTATTTTATTTATGATTAAGTGATATAGTATTGCTTTTACATCTTGGTAATTTATAAGAGTGTAGTCTCGAAGTTACTTATAGAAAGTTATACAATTTTGACCTCACAACTAATCTCTTAGAGCATTTTTCGTTTCTTGAAAAAAACTAATTCTGAAAGTTGATTTTCGACCGTCAGTAAATTTTAGTAGAAATCTAGTCATTACAAGTTGGACAGTGAAGTTATCTACGAGTAAGTTCATAGATGGAGCTAGTGGCGATAAGTCACTGAATCACAGAGTAATCTAAGTACATACATATATAGTGTAATTTTATCATCACCAAGCTAGTTAGTCGAGTACGTTAGGTACGCTGGCTAGTATTTGGGAGGTCTCGGGTTCAAACCCAGGAGCCGACTGGTCTGCCATGAGTTTTTTTCAGAGGTTTCCTCATAGTAATGTGAGTCACTGCTTGCAAACTTATAAGGCGAATGCTAGGCCAGTATTAATCCTCTGAACCCTACCCACACTTCCTATGTTCCATAAATATCCCGTCTCACCTATCCTTAATGCACTCGTACATCCAAGTGTATCCTCTGATCTGGCTGAAGGAGTTAATCCCAAACTCAAGCTGCCTGCCTCCCTGACACATACTCCAGGGAGGAATGAAACACGTGTGCTTCCTTTATCATCGATTATTCATATTTGGACTCATTCAAAGAAACCTTTTTTAAATTTAAACGGATGCAAATTGTGTTACGAAAATTGCGTATCATCGATGTAGCAGTTTCGCAAAGAAAATCTGCTGGTATTACAAGCACGGCTCATTATATCAAAGCTCGTTGTATCCGAATTCAGATTTCAATAAGTTTAATGAACGATTTGCCGTAATGATGAAAATAACTCGTTAAAATAGGACCCTCATTATAAGTTATACTTGTTAACGGACCTGACTATATAAATATATATATATATATATATATATATATATATATATATATATATATATATATATATATATATATATATATATATATATATATATATATATATATATATATATATATATATATAAGGGTTGGTCAGTCCCAGTGTCGATTCTTTTGAAAAGCAACAAGTGATGGTATCTGCGTCTCGAAGACGACATGAATAATTATTTTACTATTATTCAAAAGATGCCAAAAACAAAACTTGAATTTAATTCGTTTGTTATCACAAAATAGTGATAATAAACGTAGTAAATTCGAGTTTTGTTTTTGTTCATCATGTTAAATTATCAGGAAGTAACGACGGATTCAATCAACTTATGAATTTCAGCCCTGTAGAAGACAATAAACATGGTAATTATGTCTGTTCTATATATATATATATATATATAAATATAAATATATATATATATAGTATATATATATGTATATATATATATATATATATATATGTATATATATATATATATATATATATATATATACATATATATATATATATATATATATATATATATATATATATATATATATATACATATATATATATATATATATATATATATATATATATATATATATATATATATATATATATATATATATATTTATTTTTTTTTATACGATTAGTAATGGGTATTGCCGTATGTTTTAAATTATGAAGTTTATGGGTTCTCGACAAAAAGAAGGCCAATATACAAGGGACACCCAATTTGTTAAGCATGTCCATATTTTGGATGATTTATATCCTTCATTAGGACTCTTGAACCTGTACATATTGTGTTCTGAATGTGTCATAATAATGTCCATCCTAGATAGCTGTAAAATGTTTATCTCGTTTTTTCTCAAATTTCTATGTACATCTTGATGGGTTAAGAGTCCTGATGAAGAATAGAACATTTATCTGAAATTTAGATATGGTTACCAAATTGGATGTGTGTGTTATGTAGTGGCCTTCTATATATGTATATAATGAGATAAATTCCAACATCCATTTGTAATTTGTATATATGTCGCACCCAACTAGCTTAATTAGCCGTTCAATCAATAGTCAGACGTAGCGTTTGTTACAACATTTGATAAACTGGCTGACTAATACTTAGGCCATTCGTACGATAAGTTAACCATGTGACTGAAATAAAAAAGAAGAAACGTCTGACATAAGAAATTCTCTATTTAATACAGTTAAATTCACATTATTATTGTCACTACACTTTTCCATTGTATTATTTTTCATTAAACTTTGGAAAACACCATAAAATTTGTTGTTTGCCGACGCCATATTGACAGTTTGGCGAGTTTCGCCGCTAGGTGACAGAAAATGGAACTAATGGAACGTCATCGATCCAAGTATTTGCCTAGCCGTTTGATCGAATGGCTGAATATCATTGAGGCCGCTAGTTGAACGGCGCTGTTTAGTAAAAAGGCTAGGATGTTTATTAAAAGGCTAATTAAGCTAGTTGGCTGCGACATATATAAGATATATTGTTATTAGTCATGCATTTTTTTATTTGAGAAACGTTCGTATCATGTATTATGGATTATAGTAACCCATGAGATGCACTCGTGGTACAGTATGTCCCACTTACATGAAGATTTACTGATTGGAGTTCATCCTAAACGGATTATTTGCCCTCGCAAAATAAAAATCGTAGATCAGACTCGAAAGGTTTAATGAAGAGATTAAGGCTGACGAACGGGTAGGATAGATAAAAACGTTGATTTAATTAGGGGGGAATATGTTGCCGACGCGCCGAAGACTTTAAACACACGTCGCTCAACATCTAACACACCTGACTCCACCATGTATAAACCGTACGTAAACGACCTCACGACAAAAACTTCCAAATTCGTCAAGTGTCCCCCGGGAGCAATAAAACAACCCCCGAAATTTCGACGATATATACGTACCGTTATGTCATTTGGCCATAATTGAAAATTTCAGAGGAATAATGACCGGCAAATTCGACACGTCCTTCGCCGGGTCTTTAGTCACGCCCCGCGCCACTTGTCCGCAAACTTTTCGGGTCCTACTGCCGCCCGAGGGGGTGGGCAATAAACGGACAAAGGGGCCGTATCCGCTTATCGCGCAATAAAACTTATAAAAACTCGAGAAACTCCGAAGACGCTCGATGATGAATGGAGTTAATAAATCTACGTCCGTGCCCGAATGGGACTCGATAATTTCGTTGAATGCTTCACGTCAGTAGGATTAGACGCGGCTTTGCACGGGAACGCATCTCGGATGTGTCTTGCTTAGAGAATAGGGTATTTTCGGAAGCGTTGCGACCAGTTTCCGAGTTTTTCGGGTCGGTCTAGGTGGCGGCGTCTTGTCGGCAGTGTTGCCGGGTGTTTTTTCGAGGATGCACCATAACTGCAATGATGAACGAGGACGGTTCAACCTGTCTACGACGGCGACGTCGAGATGTTTTCGGTTCTGACGTGAACCTACGTAGGTGTTATTACGCGCTGTAGTTCGCGATAACTCGAGAACTGTTAATGTGTATTGTTTTTATGTGTTTTAATATGTTATGAGTGTTATAATATTATCTAGTTAACTTCGCATGTGCTGCGTTCGAGTATGTGGATTACAATCTGTATTGTATGGAAACGAGACGATCCTCGGGATGTTGAAAGATCACGTAACAGTAAGTCTAAGAAATGTCTGTGTAACAGTATGTGACATATGAAAAAAGAGAATTGTTGTGGGATACACGGTTGGCGCGAAGTTTCTTCCGACATATATTATGTGTTAAGTAGCAGGAACAGTGATATTAATTAATCAAAGATGAAGACACTGTGTTGGTCGAAACAATTGTCATTTATTGTAAATATAGTGGAAATTAAGTTTTAATGAACGTTTTCTCATTTCATATAAAAGGAATCTATTTAAAAAAACCATATTTTTAGAAGAGAAAATTTTATTTAAATTAAGTTGAACAATATTCTCCTCAGGACCATGATCAATGTAAAATATTCTCCGACAACAATAATAACATGAAAAAATAGGAACAACGAATAATTATTCTATCACAACTATCCGAAATATATATTATACCTAATAATGCATAATTAATATATATTCGACAGTTTTTTTGATAACCGAAAGGAGAGTTATTCTTCAAAATGCACTTTTGTTAAATTTTATCTTTCTTTTTCACTCAATTAAGTATACAGTACAGAGTACAAAAATGTGTTCTTTTATTGAAATTTTCAAATATTCTCACAGGCAAACGGTACATTGTGGTGTATAAATGAATTGAGTTCAATAGATTTATTTTGGCCTACACTACACGTGGTAGCTCTGTGTTCCAGCAATTTTGGGACACCCTATATATATATATATATATACATATATATATATATATATATATATATATATATATATATATATATATATATTTATTTATTTGAATTGTTGTTGCCTGTGAACTATTTTTAACTTTTTGATGGTTATTAGCAATAACAGGCTCGGTGAATCTCAAAAAAACAAAAAAACGATTTTATTAAAAAGGAACCACATCCCTTTTAGGATGTGGTTCATTTGTTTCCGACTGGTGGCGCTGTGTCATATTTATATGCCATATAGTCACTGGAAGGAAAATATAACGCCGTTGGAAATATTTGGTTGGTTATCACTTTCGATGGATAGATGATACTGATGAGCCCCAAATAAGGGCGAAACAGACTGTTATCATTTCCATTGATTGTGATAAACAACTTAATGTTTCTAACATACACCATCCTAAGGTATATGGAGGCATTTCGATGTTTCGTGAACTCGTATAACCAGCTCCGCTAGGAGGTTTGTTTGATTAGTTTCAAATAAATGTCCTAGTTCACTTCATTATATATATATATATATATATATATATTTATATTATATATATATATATATGTATATATATATATATATTTATATTATATATATATATATATATATATATATATATATATATTTTTTTATTATATATATATATATATATATATATATATATATATATATATATATATATATATATATTTATTCGAATTGTTGTTGCCTGTGATTTATTTTTAATCTTTTGATAATTATTAGCAATAACAGGCTGGTTGAATCTTAAAAAACTCGATTTAATTAATAAGTTGACGTTTCACTATGACATTCATAGTTATTCAAATTGTTTGAAAAAATTGAAAATTCTTTGACATTTATTGACTTGAAAAAATTGAATAGATAAGATTGAACTGTCTTGTTAAAACTTCTTTCGGATGTGGCTGTTCTTTTTTATTTATTACGTGCTATTCAGTCTAATATTAATATTCAAAATTGTTATCATTAGAAGGCAAGGGAAACTACAGAAACCTTTACCTATGTAATGTTCGAAAATAATAATAATAGGGTACTATTTATTCAATAGAAAAGAAATTAGTCACGGGAAAATATTAAAAAAGTAGAGCAGAATTATCGGTATAGAACGCTTATATGGAAGCAGCCGTTGACACGTGTTTCGGACTCTTTGGTCCTCATCAGAACGGCGTAGCTAAGTATTGGATTGAAAATTTGGAGATGAAAATAGTTTAATAAATAAAATAAAATCCTCTGTTATGGAAGAAAATCACTTATTTGTGGTTTATTGTTTGAACTCTCCGGTATGGGAGATTTGGTCAAACTTTGCCACGGAGGCGATTAATTCCATCCGAGAGATCTCAGAAAGAAAAACCACAAATAAGTGATTTTCTTCCATAACAGAGGATTTTATTTTATTTATTAAACTATTTTCATCTCCAAATTTTCAATCCAATACTTAGCTACGCCGTTCTGATGATGACCAAAGAGTCCGAAACACGTGTCAACGGCTGCTTCCATATAAGCGTTCTATACCGATAATTCTGCTCTACTTTTTTAATATTTTCCCGTGACTAATTTCTTTTCTATTAAATAAATAGTACCCTATTATTATTATTTTCGAACGTTACATAGGTAAAGGTTTCTGTAGTTTCCCTTGCCTTCTAATGATAACAATTTTGAATATTAATGTTAGACTGAATAGCACGTAATAAATAAAAAAGAACAGCCACATCCGAAAGAAGTTTTAACAAGATAGTTCATTATTATCTAATCTATTTTTTAAAGTCAATATATGTTATAGTATTTTCAATTTTTTCAATCAATTTGAATAACTATGAATGTCATAGTGAAACGTCAACTTATTAATTAAATCGAGTTTTTTAAGATTCAACCAGCCTGTTATTGCTAATAATTATCAAAAGATTATATATATATATATATATATATAATATATATTATATATATATATATATTATATAATAGATATATATATATATAAATATATATATATATATATATGAAAAACTTGGTTCACGGAATGAACCGCGTAAAAGATTTGAAAAATCTCGACGTTTCGGCTCCTTTTGCGAAGCCATCTTCAGGAGAATTTAGAAGGGGAATAATTCAGAATCGTGACTTCAATCTGCCTACTCCACGATTCGAATTAGGAGGAATCGGAAACAATACGATTGCTTGGTCTCAACCTGCCTACTCCACTAACCGTACTGCTTCCTGTCAACTCTGAAGTCTCAACCTGCCTACTCTTCAGAGTCAACTATATATATATATATATATATATATATATATATATATATATATATTTCTCATGAATATAGCTAGCCAGAATGGTTCAGGAATGGTACATGCCTATAATATTCTCCTTCCCCGAACGGTTTGTTTACGGCTGTTACCTCTCACTCCATTATCGGGCTAGATGAACCCCTGTACTCCTGGATAACCCCTGTCATGTTTATTTTTCTTGTTTTTTTTGACTGTAGTTTCTAAGTTTAAATATTAATTTTTTTTTTTGGGATTTCTCCCATTTGCCTTACTTTTATGTGGGACGAATGTTATCGGTTTTTTATAATCGCGAGGAAGTCCATTTTTGTCAAATAGTTATAAAGTTAAATTTTAATTACAATTGTTTTGAAGTAATGTAAGTAATTTGGCAAAACAAACAGTTTGATTTGATTTGATTTGAATATTGTATACCTATAGTACATGAATGCGCCTCCTGCTTATATATCGAACAAAATAGTGTACGATTAATTCATTCCTTCGTATTGTTCTTTTGTATTCTAATTTCTTGAAAGTTCGAACGTTACGCTCCAGAAAAAAAGCGTAAGTTGAAAATGTCTTAAGCAGTTATCAGGGCAGAAGTTTATTCGAATTCGACAGTTCTTCAATTTCTTGACATGTCATATTTTGTTTCTCAATTTTGTTAACTTTCTCGTGATTTTACCTGCAATATAGATATGAAAATAATTTCAAGCTATGGTCGTGTCTACTTGAAGAGTTGTTCATCATACGAAACGAAACGATGCTGACCAAGTGATCGACACGTGTCATAGAACTCGTTTTCTCTTAAAAAAAAACAAGTACGAAATATTTAATTTTTTCTCTTTTTTTGTTCATTATTTTAATTTCACATATTCGTTAAATTGGTTTTAACAAGAAATATACCAATTAAAGAAGGCGATATGAGAAAAACACATGTAGAACACGACTTCTCAAGTTCTCACTCACATTTTCTATAAAAATCATTTCAAGGGACCAGGAGGGTTAAGATGCGCTGTTGTCAGTTTGACGTGGAAATAATCAATATCTAGAATTTTAGATAAATGTCCGACTTCTTTGTTTTGAAATTTGAAGTGAGTTTCGTAATAGTTTCTCATAAGATTCGGTTAAAAGAGTCCATGTTTTCGATGTTGATCGAAGATGAATGTAGGAATTGAACGCTTCAAATAATACTATATAGGCCTGTATTTATATTGGCTGGTTCGAAGAAAAAAGGTTAGTGCAGAGGTATTAAACGGATTTTTCGGCAATTTCTGAGGCGTTTCAACAACATCAATATCCCACCTGATCTGGGAGTAAAGCACGTATTAATTTCGCGCTATAGACATTGAAAATCGAAAATTTAACAATAATTCCAAAAGTTTTTAAACTTTAGTCAAATGAATGCTACATAGAGAAAGGAACAAATTTCATTTGGCAACCTTTTCCGAAGACCGGAACATTGTTAAAATTGCAATAATATTGAATTTTGCCTTATGCTTGTGAAAAAAATTACAAAAGTTCTGCAAACTTGGAGTAGTATTAAATATATTATTTCATATCACGTATCATATTTGCAACCAATTCAAGGGTAAGGAACATTTTTTTAAATCAAAATTAACGTTTTTCTTTGATAAACTGACAACAAAAATTCCAAAAGTTCTGCAAACAAAAAAATAGATAATTCCGAAAAATATACCGAACTGTTGTATGAATTTGCAACCATTTACGTTGACGGAAACATGTTTATTTATAATTTTTTTAATTCGTGTTAATTTTTTCCAGCAAGATGGTCTCGAAATAATTACAAAAGTTCTGAAACTTGGTCGCAAATTTAGAAAACATCTATTCTGATGTATTTACAAATTTGAGATCTTGTACGCGGTCCGGAACTTTATGCAGTTTGCAAAAGTATAATAATCCAAATATCATATATTTGCAAATTGCATAAAGTTCCGGATATCGTACAAGGTGGCAAATTTGCAAATGCATCAGAATAGATATTTTCTGAATTTGTAACCAAGTTTCAAAACTTTTGTAATTATTTCGAGACCATCTTTCTCGAAAAAAATATCTCGAATTGAAAAAATTATAAATAAACATGTTTCCGTCAACGTGAAAGGTTGCAAGTTTAACAACTGTTCGGTATATTTTTCCGAAGTATCTGTTAAGTTTGCAGAACTTTTGGAATTTTTTTTGGTCAATTTATCAAAGAAAAACGTTAATTTTGAATAAAAAAAGGTTTCCTACCCTTAAATGGGTTGCAAATTTGATACGCGATATGAAATAATATATTTAATACTACTCCAAGTTTGCAGAACTTTTGGAATTTTTTTCACAAGCATACAGCAAAATTCAATGTTATTGCAATTTAAACAATGTTCCGGACTTCGGAAAAGGTTGCAAAATTTCATTATTATTATTATTATCTCTTTCCCGACCCAACAGAGTTTGAAAACTTTTAGAATCATTATCAATTTATTATCTTAACTCACTGGCCTACTGCTGTCTATTCGGGTAATACTTTCAGATGCGTACATCTGGCAACGCCGCTTAACGTTGATATTTCTGTTGACAAGTCTACCCAGTAAATCGAAGATGGGTGGCACGTCAACGGACACCACCACGAAAATTATTGCGGGTTTAATAGCTGACGAGCTTTTAAGTGGACTGTGAAAGATATATGCTAGATTATTTATATAAGTGTCATTCATGAAAACGTCGTTATTCACTATTTTATAGTAGCTGCTTCCGAAATATCTGGGAGCCTCTTAATACATTCCGTTTTTTGCCCGACCGTTCGGGAAAATCGTATATTTTCCTCATCATTCAATCGAATGTTAACTTGAAAATGTTCTTTATTTGTTTTGGAATTTCTCATTGAGAATAATGACTGTATTTTTAGAGCGTACGCCGGAACGATAATATTTTCATTCCACTTTATAATTGGTACATTTCGAGCGTTCTCTCAATTGCTTGGGAGTTTACGTAATTGTAATCTTCACTTTTAGTTTCATTTTGTTTGCTTTCCACCTCATTGTTCCATCTTACGGAAATGTTTAACGATTTTTGGTTTAAGGCAAATTACTTTTTCGTTAAATTATGGAGTCGATTGTTCCTAGTTCGATTACATTTATACGGTGGGAAATACATTTCTAGAATTATATTTAATTTTAGTTTTAATCATATATGTTGATGATTTTCAATTTTTAGTCGTATTTTCTCCGAAAATAATAGACTATTGCAGCTTATCGTCAACAGTTATTATTATTGTTCATACTTATTTTTAGTGTTTATACTTATTTTTAACATTAAATTTTTTTGTAATATTTAACGTGTTGTTTGGTACTTGTTCAGTATCAGTAGGTATACGTTTTAGAACTCCTGAACCAATATTTCCGAAATTTTGTTGATGTCATATATATATATATATATATATATATATATATATATATATAAATATATATATATATATATATATATATATATAATTATATATATATATATATAAATATATATACAGGGTGGACCACCAGGAACTGCATCGATCGATATCTCAGAAACTTAATGTAGAAAAAATTGGAAATTTTGGAAACTGGCCAGATGTCTTGGGGCCTATTCAGCTAAAATATTTTCATCTATTGGGAATTTCCGATTATACCGGAAACATACCCTTAGTCGCTTATTTTAAATGGGATACCCTATATATTATTACATTTTTAAATTCTACCCAATATTCTAGGCAGATTTTATGCATCATGTCCTATACCTAATTCTAATCGTTTTTGACATATTTGAGTTTTTATGTCAACAATGACGAAAGCAAGTCCTAATATAATTATCAATTTTTCCTATAAGGAAGCTCTTATTACTCTCTTTGGGTTGGATTTCTTGTTGACAAGGACTTGCTTCAATAGATTTTGTATAATATTTAGACGAATAATCATACAGGGTGTTCAAAAAATAAGATCTGAAATGAGATCAAGAAAACTGACAAAAATCAATTTTTTCAAATAGAAACCCCCCATTTTTTTTATTTTGTACCATTAATCATCAAAAATTAAGATAACTTTGTACAAAGTTATTTTATACCTAAAATGTTTAGTTTTCGAAATATTGCCAATTTTATATTTTTATATGCCGATTTTTCATGTAACAATCAGACCTAGGATAGCCACGATAGTATTTGACATTTCAAATCATCGTAATGGCACCCCGGTTATATTATACAAACGAAAATTATTTAATATTTATGTATATATATATATATATATATATATATATATATATATATATATATATATATAAATGAATTATATTGTTTACCTTAGTTTTCTAAATGTTCAGATTACGAATGATTGAGTTAATTTATTCCAATAAATAAATGTTTCGACGTATTTGCCTTCTTCGTTATATAAAACAAAAGATTGTTGAGATCTAAAAACACGTACAAATAGTAAAACTATATTCCTGTAAATACCCCACTGATCGTCCGTATTGTTTCCTTTGTTTGACTAGACCGCACAACAATACGGACGAGGTATTTACAGGAATATAGTTTTATTATGAATAATGTACAGGCTGGGCAAATTTCGATGTTTGTATGGGGTATCTCGGTAACTATAGGATATATAAAAAATGGAGGGCGAATTCTCTTTTTTCGGGACAAATTTGAAAAAAAAATGCTATTTGAAATTATGGTTAAAATATGTCTTTTTTTAAATTGGGAATAATAGTTGGCTACGGTTTGGTTGGAACGGATTTTTTTGCCCTTTCTAACGATATAAGTCAGGTCACTTTCGATGGGTAAGTCTTCAAAAGCGAAAATAATATTTTACTACATTACATTTTTCGTTTTTATGCGTATTTTAAGTATAACATAGTTTGTCCATTTATTTCCGTTATAATATCAATAGACTGAAATACGTACGAAAATTACTAGAAATATGTTATGTTAGAAAACTTCATTCAAAGTAAAAACAGTTTTGATTTTGCATCTGAGATATATTTCAATCGCTACCAAGAAAGAAGACAACCTAATAAAGCTATTTTCAAGAGGTTATACCGGGTGTTGAAAAAGTCCCGGTACGGCGGGTTATTTTTTAAGAGAAAATTTTTTCGGGAAATTGAAATATGGAACCCGGAAGTAAATTTCCCTGAGAATCGATTGGCGCTATCAGATTGGGGTCACGAGGTCCCCCTGGGGCCCTGCAAGACCCTACTTGAAATTTTCAAATGGCAACCCCCCTTTTTATTTGATATTCGGATTCCTCGGGAAATTTTGAGCCCGGACTCAAAATTTCCCGCCGTACCGGGACTTTTTCAACACCCGGTATATAAAATGTAGTAAATATAAAACTAATCCTCAGTAAAAGTTTTTGTTACGAAAACCTGAATCAATCAACAAATCTCAAATTTAAAATTATTGGCTGTCATGCCAATATAAACAGATATACACATGCTTTTTTTCCGATAAACACTTCGTTCGCTTCATATATAGAACGGTTGCATTCGTGTAAAATAAAATAATGTTATTTCATGTCGTCTTCGTTTTTCAACGTACCTATCGTAAATATTTCGAAAACTACGACCTGACATTTGGGAGGGACCACTCGTCAGCCCATAAATCAGCGCTCGAATAAAACAGCTTCTTCTTAGTCTTCTTTTCCAAACAAGCTGTCGTCCACAATACCACTCCGACCGTTTGTTGCAAGCTGTCTTTCAACGAAATATTTGGGAACGTCGTTAGCGAACTACCCATGTGGTATGTCACTTCAGATTCAATATCGGGAATTCGTACACTGATCGAGATTCTTGAACCTGCAACCCCCGACTCGATCAGAAATGTTTCTTTTTCTAGTTAAACTTACTACACATAGTAATATTCCATGTAGCGAGTTTGATTTTTTTGTAGTTCAAATGTAAACTATAAAAAAATATAAAACTATTCGCCAGGTAATCTTTTCTTTAAATTTTGTTTTTAACTCGAGGGACCTACAGTTTTACGCTGGTTCCGAACGGCCAATGGGCTTGATTCTAAGTCATTACACAACAGATCAAATTTTTAGAACCATTTTCATACATACTCAACACCCAAGAGCAAGGCGGGACTCGAACCCACGATCCTCGGTTTAAAAGCGATACATCCTACCGCTGGGCTACCGAGGCCTCATTCATCATTTTTAGTTTAGAAAAATGAATATTGTATGCTCTACATCGTTTATAGTTCACTGTATTGAATTTTATTATTTTATTACTGTAGCGAAAATATAAGTCCTAATAAAACGTAAAAATCAAGTATGGATTTTTTTCAATACAACTCACTACAAACTGTTAGGAATAAATTGAGTCACCTGAAACTTTTCACTTTCTAAATATGCTTTTTTAGTTTCGGTAACTTTGCATATATGTATACGGGGGGCGACAAAACGTATTTTTTCGAAGGAATGCCTTATGTATTTTTGGCTAAAATGAAAGTTCTTTTTTTTCTGATTTGAAATATACCATACAAGTTGATATTTCGTTCAGGCGTTTTTGTGTTATTTAAGTTTAAAATTTTAATTTTCATTATTACTTAATTTGCTTATGAATAAATCTTAAAGATCCGGACACCCTACTGCGTAGCACTAGGAATGATAAAACCCCTCGGCGGAGAGAAAAAATCATAATTTTTTCTAATTTTGTTATTTCTAGGTGGCGCCACGTCAATATTTTTTGAATGTATTATATAAATTGAAAAACTACACATTAAATGCTATCGTTTTATTTCATCATTGTAAAAATCGGTTTAGGTTTGAGATTCATAGATAGCACCACATGTCTATGGACAAAAAATCTAAAAAACTCTATAATTTTTTGATTCTTCGTAGGGAAAAATTTTTGAAATCACTTTTCTCATGAAATCATATGTATTTTATCGATATCCGTTGGAATTTTTAAAATCGGACCAGCTACTAACTTTTTGTCGTGATACTATAACCCCTTAGCTTCGCTCGGGGTAAAAAGACACTGTGCAAAGTTTAAATAAACAGTGTTTCACTCACTAAGATATTACAATAAAAGAGAACACAATATAAAATATTATATGAGCTGGATTCAGACCTTTTCAAACCGAAAACTTTTTTGAGGGTAGAGCATTACATACGTTGGTAAAAAAATTAAATGTTTCACTGTTTCAAGTGTAATGATAAATCCAACTCGAAGGACGATCGTATTAAACACGGATTCGATTTGCTACTATCAAATTGTCAGTAATACGCCTATCAAATGTAACCTGAATATATATTATCACATTAATGAGAGGAGAAATACAAGTTTGATTAAATAAATTTATACATTCGTTATCAGAAGGGGATGTGTTAAGGGTAAACCCTTGCGTGTACATCTAAGAGAGTAAGTTATTCATGTACGAATTGATTTTTTTCAAATGTCTTGAATGCTTATATTCACTTTGTTGGACCAGCTTATCAACAATTAATTCTCTTTGAAATACAGAGGCAATTTAATAAATAGTTTTTTAAGTTTCATACAGTGCATGAATTTATTGATAATAGTTATTTCTTTCAAGGCAATGAACATGTGCTGGCTTTTAAAGAGAAAGCATATTTTTAACAGAATGTGAAATCAATTTTTTTGATACTAACAATTATTGAATATATATATATATATATATATATATATATATATATATATATATATATATATATATATATATATATATATATATATATATATATATATATATATATATATATATATATATATATATATATATATATATATATATATATATATATATATATATATATATATATATATATATATATGTATATATATATATATATATATATATATATATGTATATATATATATATATATAGATATATATATATATAATATAATTTATTGAATATATTGTACATATATTGGAAAGGAACAATAACAGAATGTACCATAATAAAATAAATACAACTCCTAACGTTCCACAAAACTTGAAGATATGCTTTTCAATAAAATTTCAATCGCTGTTGAAAATCTGCTCATATATAATAATAATAATATAATAATATATGTTTATTCCATTTAGACCATTTACATGATATTGGAAAAGTCAGTGGAGAAAAGACAATACATTGAAATAAATCACAGTATTAACAAACACAAAAGGGTATAAAAAAATATCAAAAGCTACATTCCACAAATTCATCAAGGCTATAAAATGAGTATTGCCACAGGAGATCCTTGAGAGATTTTTTAAACAAATTGAAATTTTGAACTTTTCTCATAGAGACTGGTAGTTTATTATACAACTGTATGCCAGTGTAGGATGGACTCTTTTCAAAAAAAGTAGTACGATGAGGCGGTATTCTAAGAAGTCTGCCATGCCTTGTCTCATAGTTATGACTGTCAGCACTTATAATGAATTCATTCAGATTATCTTTAACGAATAGAATATTTTTATAGATACAGGGGAGAGTTAGAATTTTGTTTCTCTGGAAGTGGCCTCTACAGGAGGTTCGCTTATCAATCCCAAAGATAAGACGTATTACTTTTTTTTGTAAAACAAACAATTTCGCTGAGAATCTAGAGTTTCCCCATATTATAACATTATAGGACAAATGAGAGTATGTCATCGCATAATAGATGTTTATTAGTTGTTGCTGGGAAAATATATCCTTTAGTTGCAAGATTGCATAGTAGCTGCTACATATCTTCTTAGATATATGCTCAGTACATGCCTGAAAAGAAAGTGATGAGTCAATGAAAGTTCCAAGGAACTTTGCCGACTCGGAAGTCGTCATAATAATTCTTTCTGTATGAATTTCAAAAGACTTGTTGGATCCATTAGTGATATTGAACTTCATTAAAACCGTTTTCTCATTATTTAAAATTAGGTGATTGTTTGAACACCATTCGGTAAAATTTTTATATAATAAAATTAGGTTAACTGCCAGTTCTTCAGGAGAATTGCCACAAGTTGTGAAGGAGACATCGTCCTCATACATGACCGTACATTTCGTTTTCATATATTCAGGTAGGTCAAGGCTGCCCAACCTTTTTAACAGTCGGGCAAAAAGGACGATTCAAAAATCACATGCGGGCCGCCACTGACCACTGACAGTTCAATTAGAATAATAACATAAACAGCATATTCTGCTATTTAAAGAAATACAATTAACAAAATTTAAAATCAAACTTTGAAATTGCCACAATCAATGTGATTTCTGAATTTTTTTTGTTTCAATAATTTTCCTATATTAGGCGTCAAATCAGATGTTGACAGACACAACAAAAAAATTTATTTTTTATATAAGTAATTCGGAATGCAAACATATGTTGAACCGAAACTACTTAGAAATTGGAAGGCCAGGTTAGTTATTGCAGGAAAATTTTCTTTTGGTACCAGTTTCCAGAAATCTACAAATTCTTCTGAAGAAGTTTCTGACTTTGACTATATTTTTTCTAAAAAGAGTTTTTTATTGCAGAATAATTTTGACGATTTGTGAGTTCCAACTGAATATTAGCAGGATGACTTATTATTTCAGTCAAACTGTTGGTAAAAGGATTCACAAAAAATTGTCAATTTGTTTTTATACTTCGAACTCCTGGAATCTGCTCTGAAACAACATTAATAAGCATCTAATTTTAGATTCCTACTTAGTACAATGGATAGTGTCGATATTGAGCTTCTCTTTCATTTCTTTGAGTGTAGGAAAGTGGGCAATATTTTCATTGGCTTAATTCATTGAAAACAGATTTAATTCAGCTTTGAATCCTCTTATCAAAGTAAGCATAGTCAGAAGCGCGGTCGGAAGTGAACAACTTTTTCCTTGTAATTTGAGGTAATTGATAATGTCAACAGTAGATGCAAAATCACTCAACCAGGATTCTTTTTTCAGTAACTCAGTTTCCAAATGAAACACCCTTTCTTCTTCTAAAATTCCAACACCTGCTCTCTCAAGGTGAAGAAATTTTTTAACATGATTCTCTTTGAAAACCATCTCACAACGCAGTACAGTTGTAACTCTACATATTCGCTGATATATTCTTCAAATAAAACCCTGAATTGACGTATGTGAATAGTCCATAATATCATCCAACTGCATGTACTCGCAAACACATTCATAACTTTTCAGAAAGACCAAATCATAGATATCCCACAAGAAATTCAAATACAGATATTTATTTAATAACGCCCACCTCCGTCTTAGCAAAAAACTCCTTTACCTACAATGCCGGAAAGTTATACAATCATCTACCATTGGAGCGTACTCAAGGATTTTACCTTGAGTACGTACAAAAAGTTCCGAAGTTCGACTAAGGCTTTTCTTTTGGAGAGACCATTTTACTTAGTAGCAGAATTTTATTCTGTAACTGAATTTCACAATGTAACATAGACCCTTGAGATCCACATTTAGTAGCAACATATATTAATGTTTTGTTTTTTTTTTTTTTTTATAATTCAATATGTAATATACAAAATTTTATATCTGTATGATAAGTTTAGTTGAAATATGTTGATTCTTAACATATGTTTATACATAATTGACTGATAAATGTTTTTCTATTTTGTTCTTCTATTCAATAGATTCTTGTTTTGTTTAACGATTGAAAGTGTGTTTTGTTTGATTAGTTATCATTGTTAAATTTTATTTTTAATTTTTTATAGGTATGTGCTTTGTCGACAAAATTTTGTAATTTTATAGGACAATAAAGCTGTTTCTCTCTCTCTCTCTAGACAGGCAATTTTTAAACTTGCTCACGCGGGCGGCGGGCCATTCAAAATTCTTCCGCGGGCCACATCGTGGCCCGCGGGCCTGAGGTTGGGCAGCCTTGAGGTAGGTCATTCATAAACATTATGAATATAAGTGGACCCAATATAGGGTGTCCAAGATGAAATGTTTCTCCTTAATATTGGTTTAAAGTGAAGTTTTGATAAAATCCCAAAATCTGGTAGATTTTTAATTTAATGGGGGCAGCGCTTGGCTTTATCGCCACACCTTTTTAAATGAGCTGTTTTGAAGTTTCGAATAACACTGATGAGCATATGATCCATCGTATGAAAGCTCTTTTGACATTGCTTCTTAATTCATAAAAAAAATTAGTCTTGATATAATTTGTGGAGTTCTTATTTTTTTATCGTAATCCCATACTGTTATTTCGATTTAACGGTATTCAGATGACAATTGAAAAGTCAGTGTTAACGGCCGCCGGCCGTTATAATTTTATAACGGCCGGCGGCCGTTAAGAAATCACGTGTTCAAATATTTATTTCAAAACATCATTCTGGTTACAATAACAATTATTATAAAACTAACTATTTATTTATTTGAAAAGTAATTTGACAATTGCTATTATTTGAAATGTCTATCTTATTGATTAGAGATTTACCATCTATAGCAACAGTTTTTGAACTTGTTGTCGGTGAAGCCTCATTATTATGAAAAAGTTGTCTCGTTATCTTCATTCTCTTCGAAACTGAATTTTCAATATACGACTCCGCCACCGCAGAGGAGTCCCAACCTCCAAGTTCTTTTACCGATAGTGGATCGCCACCATTTTCTACAAGCATTGTAGCCGAGGATCTGCGAAACGAGTGCCCTGTGACAAAATTTTTGATTTCTTTGGGTTGTATCCATCAGACTTTCGTCTCAAGAATAAAAATAATTTTCCAAATCTGAAAAGACATTTCTGTTGATAATACTCTAATATGGTGCAAGATTTAAAATAACTAACCTTGCAATGTCAATGTTGTCATAAACTCTCAAAGCATTGAAATATTCGTCCACAGCGAGTTGGGAGAATAAACCTTCGATTTTCCTTCGCATAGACTAATAAAACATCCTCATTAACCACCTTTACATTCTTGCTATTACGCCAATTTTCAAAATTTTCATATTCTTTTTTATACCGCTGTTGAGTTATTGCCGGCAGTAAATCAACACTCGCTGCAAATGATTCTTCTAATATTTCAAAAGGAATTTCATTTTGTTCCTCAATTTCATCCATAGTCGTCGTTACAGCGAACTTGCGAACACAAAAAACTGACGTTGTTTATAAAATTGCCAAACAGTTCCATGACAACAGAGTGCACGACGTTGCGATTTTTTTTCAGAATTACGAGGTACGGAGTTTGTTTTTTCTTCGGAATCAAAATGTAATCTTCCAACGGGATTACGAAAAGTCTTTAACGACACACGGCCGATACGCAAATAACGGATTCGGTTAGTTATAATCAATATCCAACCTCATCCGTTATTTGCTACATATCGGCCTTGTTACGTTAATAACTATAATTTTAAATTATTTAGTAACATATTTCATAGATTCTAATACATAGATATTTAATATTTTTATATTTCTTCATTTTCATGTAAGATTAAAGATTCATTATCAAAAAACGTCAATAGTTCCATTTGAAATTTCTAAGTTGGTAACTAGATCTGCAAAGAAGTGGCGTGGCAAGTACAAAATAAGTAATAATGCAAATCGATTTTCCCTAAGATTTAAAATCCACCTTTTTTTTTGGAATTACCTCAAAATTTCACATTAAATATATTTACTTAGTTGGTAACTTTTAACAGGGACAGCCTGTATATGCGATATTAAAAAATTATGAATGAACTTTCTGGAAGTTAAGTTGATTTAAATGTTAACTTGGCGAACTAACAAATTGAGATGAATTATTGTACCTTTACACTTGTCAGGTAGTTAATCCTCCCTTTTTAGGACGCTAATTTCCTTACTTTATTGCCTATCGTCCTTGTCAAAAGTTTTAGCTACTTTAAGTGATTTATTGTATGTTTTATTTAGTACATGATGCCGTGAACCATAAAAATATCAATACGAATTCTGATTTACAATCAGAATATGTATTCAAGATTTGAATTGAGTGGGAAAGTACCTTCTGAACATTGAAGTGTACATAATTGTAGTATAATAATGATCCAAAATTTAAATAAGTATTCTATCATTAGCCTAAAAATGTAATGGTTCGAGAAAATTATTGATTGTGAAAAATTAATCAGATAAAAGCTTTCCGTAATTACCTACTTATACAAAATATTGCAGCTAATCGAAAGTCAATAGTCAGGTGCTAGAGTTTTTTTATCCGCTTCAGACCTTCAAGACAACGATTTTCAAATTTCGTTTGATGTCAAATATATATATATATATATATATATATATATATATATATATATATATATATATATATATATATATATATATATATATATATATATACAGGGTGTCCCACCAGGAACTGCATCGATGGATATATGGAAAATTAAATATAGGAAATATCTGAAAATTTGGCTGTGTACTAATGTCGATGGGGGACATCCGGCTAAAATATTTTCAAGGTGATGGCACTTCCGGTTATACCGGAAGTAGGTATCAGCTTGCTTATTTCAAATGGGACACCCGGTATATTATTACATTTTTGGATTCTTCACAAAATTCTGGATAGATTTTGTATATAATGTCCTATACCTATCTTCATTCGAAAAAATGGACTTTTTGTAGTTTTTCAACATCCATTTTTGTAATACTTTCCTGAGCACCCTGTATATTAAATGTCAAAATACTATTCATCTTACGCTAAAACAGAACCACCTCTATTAGGAAATTCATCTTTATTGGGCAGTAATACCGTTTTTTTTTGAAGAAAAATATGATTATTACTCGATCTGCATACGTAATTTTTGACAAATAAACTCAAATATTTCCGAAACAGTTGAAGATAGGTATAGGACATTATATATAAAATCTATCTAGAATTTTGTGAGGAATCCAAAAATGTAATAATATATAGGGTGTCCCATTTGAAATAAGCAAGCTGATACCTACTTCCGGTATAAGCGGAAGTGCCATCACCTTGAAAATATTTTGGCCGGATGTCCCCCATCGACATTAGTACACAGCCAAATTTTCAGATATTTCCTATGTTTGGTTTTCCATATATCCATCGATGCAGTTCCTGGTGGGACACCCTGTATATATATATATATATATATATATATATATATATATATATATATGTATATATATATATATATATATATATATATATATATATATATATATATATATATTTATATATATATATATATATATATATATATATATATATATATATATATATATATATATATATATATTTATATATATATATATATATATATATATATATAAAAGTATAAAATATTGATGAAAACTTAAAATTATTTACTTATATAGGTAATCCAACACACAGAATTTCTACTCTCCTGTAAAATCTAAATATTTGTTTAAACAAAAGGCAGTAAATACTGATTATTATTCGCCCAATATGTTTGACTGTCTCATTCAGAGGAAAAAATACAAAATAGCAATTTCAGAAGTTCACCCACTTATATCCGAGAAAAGTACAGTATTTAACAGTTTAACATACTTGGGAAAACTTTCCGTAAACCTGAAATTGTTTCTTCATAAACAAAATTTCAAAGTTTTATATAAAACCAACAATAGCATTGGAAAATTGATTGAAAACAACAAATCAAAAATTCATAGAGATGAACGTACCTACTGGTGTTTATAGACTCCACTGTAACGATTGTGAAAAATTCTATATAGAACGTACAATTAGAAATTTCAAAAATCGAATACACGAACACCAACGTTTTATATATCAAGCAGAAAACTGACTCTAATTATGCGTGTCATCTTATTGAAGAAAGCCATACCTAAAATATCATCTACATAACGCCTCCAATGCTGATAATAATTTAATTACTAACGTTTCATTATGGAGGCGTTATGTACATGATATTTTTTGTATTTGGACCGGTACTGATAGGCAGTTAGATAATTTCCTTAAATATATAAATACTTTCTACAACTCGATTCAATTTACAAAAGAAGTAGAAAACGAAAACGGTACCTTGAATTTCTTAGACGTTCAGATTGCTAGGAATTTGAATTCTCTTACTTTCAACACTTATAGAAAACCAACCTTCACAGATACTTTAATTCACAGCGACAGTAACCAACACATTAAAATAAAACTCAGTGCTTTTCATTCGTTCATACATAGGTTGTTCACGATTCCATTATCGGAAACAAATTTTCAAACTGAAGTTAATACAATTAAATTATTAGCCATCAATAACGGTTACAATGAAAAAACGAATAAAGTATCTGTTGCATTCAATATACCCCACGCAAACTATTAATGAAGAACAAAAATACTTCCCAATAAATTATGTGTCTAATTTGAGTAGCAAAATTTGTAACAGACTATCGAAAAATAACGTTGAAACAATTTGTACAAATAAAAGAAACTTGAAGTCATTCTTGGTCAATAATAAAGAAAAATCTAACATCGGAGAAAACAGTGGTATAATGAAATATTGAATCTTTGTACTTGTTATGTTTACCCAGTTTTATACTTTCATCTACCTGCCAATAGATTACTTTTAGGTTTCCCTATTCTCATTTGTATTTCCCATTTCTTAGAAATTATTTCTACATTCGTAAGATATATTATATAACAAAATATAGTGAAAAACAAAAACCGAAATTTTATTTACATTATTATCATATATATATATATATATATATATATATATATATATATATATATATATATATATATATATATATATATATTTATATATATATACATATAAACATATTGGCACATCCAGCGGCTCCCATCTAGTCAAATGAGCTTTTTGTATTTGAGGTTGTTTTCGAGACATAACTATGCTATCAAAATTTGGGTAAATTTTCCCAACCGCCGCCATTTTAACTTAGCATTTCTTCTGTTTTTCATGGACTTATTGTCGATTGTTTTTTTTAATCGAAAAAAATCTCAACCCATCAATGTATTCTACAAATCATCAATTCTAGTTTATACTCGAGTCACGATGCAGATTCAAACTAATTAAACAATGCTGACCTCTCGATAGACGCGCGTGTTACTAAATTTGTGTCGATTTATTGGTGCTTCCGTAGCACCAATGACAAAACTCGAATTCGCGTGACATGCTTCATTGGAATCTGCAAGTTGACTTTAGTTTAGTGTATTATATAATCAGTATTCAGTATATTCGAACCGCAATTTGTTAGAATTAGATAAAATGAAAAGGTCACAGCATCCAACTAATCGTATGAGAAAAGGTCATAGCCTCGGTCATAGCAGTCTAGATACCGTATGATGATAAACCATTTAATTGATTTCTCGTTTGAGCTGCTTCAATTTCAAAGTGACGTGAGGTGATTACGTTGAATCGGTTACAAAGAGTTTGAATTTGAGACCTTAGATATCAGTTGTTTTCAAACCAAATTTATTGTGTTTTTAGAAAATGTTTTCAGGAGGTATTGTACATCCCCATGGTTGTGAGCTCTTCAACTGTCTATAAAACTAAATAAGGACGAGCAATTACAGCTTATTCGTGAGACAAATTTTTCGTTTATAGGTTTCGTCTATTTGTACCAAATAATTGTTGAATGTTTTTAAGATACTCGTTTCAGTCGAAAAAAATTTTAACCAATCTACAAATTCCAGTCTATACTCGAGTCATGTGGTGATTACGTTGAATGTTTTCTTGAATTTGTAACCTTTAATTTCGGTTGTTTTCACAATAAAACTCCTTGTTTTTCAGAAATTGTTTTTAGGGGGTATGCTACATTTCCGATATGTTATATGGAGATGTATGTCGCAAGAATCCATATTCATGTCATAGCTTTAGTTTTGTGTTGTGAGCTCTTCAAGTTTCCACAAAGCTAAATTACAGCTTTCTCGTGAGGTGAAACTTTAGTTTAGGTAGCGTTGATTTATAGGTACCAAATAATTGTTGAATGTTTTTGAACATACCTACTTACTCGTTTAGAGCCCTTTCAGACTTGGATACTGTATCCGAGATACGCGTATCCCAGATACAGAAAATACATGCGTTTATATGTACGTTTTCACACTGCATTCAGCACAGCATACCGTATCGCGATACTAAATTTCTGAATCTCGCTCATTCAGGCGCCGGCGACAGTATCCGAATTCGGGATACCGAATTATCATTGTGGCTTATGGACCTGTTCAGACTTGCATACTTTTGCGATTCAAAAAGCACAATAGCATAGGTGTACAATATTGTATGGAGAATAAAGCTTTTGATAACGAATATTATGAAGTTCTTCAAAAGATTCTATGGACGTTCGATAATAATTAAAAAACTTTGTTCGATCTTGTAGTAATTCTTGGTGAAGAAGGTTATAAATTACTTTACTTTCCCTTAATTCTATTATAGGATGAACCCACATAGTTCGTCTCCTTTTAATTTTTTTCTTTTTGTTTATAATATACCACAGCATAGCGCACTCTTCAATGTCCATTTCATAAAAAGCACCGTACAGCACTGATATTGCACTGATAAAATTTATTTACAAAACTATATTCTAACAAAAGTATCTTGACTGTATCTGGCCTAAATTCTGTATCTCGAATACAGTATCTCGGATACAGTATCCTAGTCTTAAAGGGCTCTTAGGCTTCTTTCAGACGAGGACGCTGTATCCCAGACGCGCGTATCGCAGATACAGAAAAAGCATGCAGTTAAATTGTAGCTTACACACGGCATTCGGCAACGCATACAGTATCGCGCGACAGAATTTTTGAATCTTCGATTTTCAGCCACCCGGATACGAAGGAGTATCCGGGATAGAGAATTATCATGGTGGCGTATGGACCTGTTCAGACATGCATACTTGTGCGATGCAAAAATTTCGATTTCAGAGGCGGGCAGTATTTTTATTCAGAATTGATAGCGAGTTCGAACAGCAGAACGCACTCTTCAATATTCATTTTATGATAACGACTGCACCGCACTGAAATTTGTATTTGTAATGAAAAAGTATGCCAAAAGAGTATCGGGATAGTCTGCGGCTGTGATTCGGTATCCCGTATACAGAATCCCGCATGCAGTATCCTCTTCTGAAAGAAGCCTTAGTCTCAAATCTCAACCCATCAGGCCATCAATGTATTCTACAGATCATGAATTCTAGTGTGTACTCGAGTCATGAGGTGATTACGTTGAATCATTACAATGAGATTGAACTCGTGACCTCTTAATTTCAGTTGTTTTCACAGTAAAACTGGTTGTTTTTCTGTATTATATGAATGTAAAAGGATGTAAAGGATGTTTTATATGAAGATGTATGTCGGAAGGATCAATATTCATGTCGAAGTTTTTGGGTTTGTGTTGTGAGCTCTCAAATGCCCCCAAAACTAAATTGGAACAATTACAGATGTTCCTCACGGTGCACCAGCTTTTATACCCCTCACCTTATTTCACTTTACGTGAATTTTTTACACATTAATTACAATTTATTACACCTATCCCCAAATTTATTATACAGTTGCAGAACTCTAATTATGAGGGTGTGGTGCAGAATTAGTCTGAAGCTGCACTACACTCATGCCATATTAATTATTTTTGATTCAGAACTCTTCTGTAATTAATTACAATTAATTACACCATTCCATTATATATAACAAATAAATATAAGGTTATTCATTTATTACAATAGCCCACTCAGTTTTATGGATACAAAAATTGGTCAGCAGGATTAAGAAAATAATAACAGAGAAGCTGCAAGGGAGTGGGGTGGTATAATAATTGATAAGAATTTTCACGAGATAAAAACAATAGAATTAAGTATCGAAAATAAGATAGAAATACAGGGTTTTCAATTTATTACAATAGCCCACTCGGTTTTATCGATACAAAAAAATGTCTGCACGATCAAGAAAATAATAAAAAAGAAGCTGCAAGTGAGTAGGATAGTGTAATAATTGATAGGAATTTTCACGAAACAAAAAATAATAAATTTATCGAAAATGAGATAGAAATACAGGGTTTTCAATTCATTACAATAGCCTACACACATGCAGCTTCTTTTTTATTATTTTCTTAATCCTGCTGACCATTTTTTGTATCCATAAAACCGAGTGGGCTATTGTAATAAATTGAAAACCCTGTATTTCTATCTTATTTTCGATATTTCTATAGTTTTTTGTCTCGTGAAAATTCTTATCAATTATTACACTACACCCCACTCACCTGCAGCTTTTTTTTATCATTTTTTCAGTCCTATTGACCTTTTTCCTTGTATCGATAAAACCGAGTGGGGGCTATTGTAATAAATTGAAAATCCTGTATTTCTATATTATTTTCGATAATTCTATTGTTCTTTTGTCTCCTGAAAATTCTTATCAATTATTACACTACCCCACTCACTATAGCAGCTTCTTTTTATTATTTTGGGCTATTGTAATAAATTGTAAACATTGTATTTCTATCTTATTTTCGATAATTCTATTGTTTTTTGTCTCGTAAAAATTCTTATCAATTATTACACTACCCCACTCACTTGCAGCTTCTTTTTATCATTTTCTTGATCGTGCTGACCATTTTTTGTATCCATAAAACCGAGTGGGCTATTGTAATAAATGAATATCCTTATATTTATTCGTTATTGTCATAATTTTTCGATGCGCTTCCTATTTTTTGGAATTGTGGAATTGTAATGCGGCCGGAAATGGTTGTAATTTATTGTAATTAATTTTAATTAATTACAGAAAAGTTCTGAATCAAAAATGATTAATATGGTATGAGTGTGGTGCAGCTTTGGACTAATTCTACACCACACCCTCATAACTTGAGTTCTGCAACTTTAATAAATTTGGGAATAGGTGTAATTAATTGTAATTAATGTGTAAAAAATTCACGTAGAGTGAAATAGGGTGTGGGGTATAAAAGCTTGTGCACCGTGAGGGACATCAATTACAGCTCATTCTTGATATGAAACTTTCGTTAAGGTTTCTTCGATTTGTATAAAATAATTGTTGATTGATGTTTTTTAAAATACTCGTCTTACTCGAAAAAAATCTCAAACCATCGATGTATTCTACACATAATGAATTCTGCTCTATACTCGAGACGTGAGGTTAAATCATCACAATCAGATTGAACTTGTGACCTTTGATTTCAGTTGTTTTCAGTCAAAGTCGTTGTTTTTCAGAAAGGCATATCACATCCCCTCGATGTTTTATTTGAAGATGTACGTTGGAAGGATGAAACTAAGCCAGAGACGGAATCTCGTTCACGGCATTATTTAGCCCTATAGTAAATGGAAGAAAAAAAGCGGAAACCCACTTCCTCGAAATAACGCGCATCTGGCTACCACGCATTCCATCCAAGGGTTGATTTTTAATAATAATTCCCATCATAATTCTCCTGCCAACGCATGGTAGACAGTGCGTGTCATCGCCCCTAAATATTTTTATTTACACGGTATATCGATTTCCTCCAGTAAACTATTCTTCCGAAACGTTTAATAAAAATTCATATAGCTTTCATGTAAGTTGAGAGGAGTTACAAATCAATGATAAAAATTGATTTAAATCGTCGTGTAATACTTGTTCGAAATATTAAGTTTTTAAGAAGATTTACAAATCGCTACAGTTCGAGTGTGCTAGACGTTTCGGATTTAGTTGACCTCATCAGAGTTGACAGTCAGAATAAGCTAATTGATAGAAACACCTTTCGATCTCAATCACGCTGTGATCCTTTCGACGAAAAAAATCTTTAAGGAAAGGTCGAAGATACCGATTATCCAACGTTTAACTCGATATGAAAATATTTTGATACAAGGTCATATTTTTCAGTTATTAATTAAAATACTTCCGGTTGGACCGCATATAATGTAATTAATTTCATATTCTAATTTGCTTATGTTCAAAGATGAATCTCACTAACAACTCTATCGTAGTAGAGAGTAGATGACAATTTCTCAATCACAGATTCATTTTGATGTCTTCTTTTTCATGGTGAGAGTATATATATATATATATATATATATATATATATATATATATATATATATATATATATATATATATATATATATATATAATTTTTTTATGGCTTCTTGAAGGATTCATGAATACTAAAACCCTACAAATAGAGAAAGGGGAGTTGAAATTTTGTTTTTGGATTGAGTTGATTGAAGTAATCGCCTCGATTTTAATGTAGAGATCTCTTGTTTTTTTGTGGTTTTTTGAGTTTTGCGGACCTCGACAGCTTCTGTGAATTGAGTTTGAGGGGTTTAAATTTTTTAAGTGGTACGTGTTGAAATTTAGACGAAATCTTTCTTGAGTTTCAACTCTTTCCTTAACCGCCTTCATTTTAAGGAAAAGATGTCATGTTTTATCGTTTGTTTTAATGCTTTGCTCGCCTCAGCAGCCTCTAAAAATTCACTCAGGGGGTTAACAATTTGTATTTAAAAAAAAACAAATATTAGGAGAAAATAGGACCTATTAGTAGCGGAGCTCTACTGATCACGAGTGTTTCTTTTGTTCCCAATTCAGAGATGCGTTCTTTAATTCCAATTTTTATGAGTTTTTGAATAACTACTCCAAGAATTACATGTATTAAGTACTTGATAACATGAGACACAGACGACAGATGGCGGCGATTCATAAAGGAAAGTTCAGATGGAGCCACTTCGGTCGATGTTCAAATACAAATTTCCATATAGATAACACATTTTTCGATAGATATCGAAATCTATTAGATATATTTTCCTGTGAAAAACATGTGTAACATGTAACACAAACGACAGATGGCGGTTCATATAGGAAAGTTAGACAAATTCAGATGGAGCCACTTCGATCGATGTTCAAATACAAATTTTCATTCAGATAACAAATTTTTCGATAGATATCGAAATGAATTAAGTATATTTTCCTGTGAAAAAAAAAGTAGCGAGATAACGCCGAAAAGTAAATTTCCTACCGAAGAAAGTCGGTGACACAGCTAGCCGTGATTCGAGGAATGCGGCGCGACCTAGACCTGCCCGTGTTCATTCGTAATGGAATGAGTAACCCAGCTTTGGCGATGCTGACTTCGTCGAAATAAGTGGATGGTTTCGATACGTCTGAAGGAAGTGGACAAGTGGATACGGCGCTGCGACCGTCGTTGTTATGTGGCGTGTCGTATATACCCACAGGCCGGGCATTCTAATTTTCTACGGAGCCGAGGTAGATCGATAGCGCCTTTGTGCCAAGTTCCACGTCGGGGCCCCGGCGTTCCTTACATGGATGGGTTGAATATGTCGACGTTTTGAGACGTCGATGTTTCAGCTGTGGCGTTTTGTCCACTATCCTGTCCAATGTGAACAATAATGCACTCGTAGTAGATTAGAGGTTGGGTTATTTATATACGTTCTCTTACAATTTTCTCCTCCACTAGAAAAAATTAGACTTCGGTAAAGTGAATGCTTTTTTGGAACGAAGTTTCTTACGGCAGGCTTGTAGGAGATACTAATTTTGCTTCGAGATTAAACTGAAAAGAATGTGAGACTAAAACCGTAAGAAAAACATATAACGGAAGTGCAACGCGCATGCGCAATTCTTTATTTTTCTCCTGCTGCCACGACATATACATGAAATTCTTGTCCAAGCACGTGGTGTATACTAACATTATAAATTAATTTCACTCGTAAATAAACATGTTTATTTTCAAACGTACAATAATAACGTCATTTCTCGATTGACAGGATCATCGAAAAGTTCTATTTCTCCGACAACGAGGAGAAGTGTTGCTATGCACAGGCGCGGAGCCAGACTTTTGGGGGGGGGGAACTTTTATATATTGAAACAATGGTTAAAAATAACAATTGACACATTTATTTTTTTAACCATTGTTTCAACATGTTTATTAATTTACACCAAGTATCGGCCCAATCAATCCAGAACTTTTATATATTCAAAAGCCAAAAGGTACTGGTATTTTGGGCAATGGTAAATCGAGTAGCTCCCAATCGAAACAATTGGGTGGGGCCCGGGCCATTTGTGGGGGGGGAGCGTTCCCCCAGTTCCCCCCCTCTGGATCCGCGCCTGTATGCAACACTTTTCCGGCCGGCGGCAGGAAAAGTGTTACTATGTTAAAGATGAATTGGTAGCCATGAACAAAAAATTCTCTAATTCAAACGTCATTTTCACTTTCAACCACTTCTCACCAGGTTGCGAATTATAACTATCAATTATTTTACTTTATATCTGTCAGAATCAATTTTGCGTGGCAACCTTAACTAGTCAAATGTTCCATAATTCATAACGATCGTAAGTGGATAGAATTATGTGCGTAAATGTGAATCAATCCAAAAATGGATATTAAGATTTTTATGAATTTCAAATCGTTTGAAAATAAAATAACATATTTCATTCGGAGGAGAAGTGACTTTTCATGGCTAGCTTTCAATTACCCGCCTCACTGCGTTCGGCGGGTAAGCTCAAGCTCGCCATAAAAAGTGACACTTCTCCTCCTTATAAAATAATATACTATTATACAGCTTAATGTGTAGATAATATAAATTATACACTCTCAATACATTATTTATTTCATTTTTATTATTTTTATATTAAAATTGAATCATAATGTCGAATCCGAAGGAACATCATTCCTACGTGGTGTCCCGTGACACATATTTTTTTGGAAATTAATTTTATCGAAATAAAAACTTCTGTAGCCACTTTGAGCGATTTTTGGTAGAGGAAAATTTATGGGTAGTATAGCGGCTTGTGGATGGGGTAAAATTATGGGTTCGTATCACCAACATGCTAGTGACTTGTTGCGTCAGACTGGCGATGCGCAGCATACATTGTACATGTATACAAATATATACTTGCTATCATTTAAATTAAGTTGTATTTATATTTGTACATATGAAAATGTATATAATCGATGCTCGGAGTGCCAATATATGTGATAATTTCCTCCAAGAAAACAAAACAGTTATTCCAAAGTTTCATGTTTTCACATCTGTCGGCAGACCACATGAATGCCTACTTTTTTAATTCTACCCCCTTTTGTCAACATACTACCTATTAAAAGCAATTTATACACTAAGTTTTTAGAAATTGCGGTAGGTTTTTTCAAAATGATCGGAACAGCAGGACATATTGGAGTCCCTTAAAGTTCAACCAAAGTTTTTGGTTAACCTTCGTACAATAATGATCACCATTTTGAAAGACTTGTTGCGCTAAATTGAAATTGAAAATAAAAAATTCAGACATTTTTTTTTGTGGAATCCTAAATTTCGTACGCATCTTTTATTTCAAATAGTTAGAGATAGCAATTCGATAAACCATATCTCACTTTATATATTCGAAGTCCTCCAAGATTTCTATCGAACTAAGTTGAAACATTATTGAGTCTATAGAGTACCTGAAGAACTTGTTACTAGTATTATTTACAGTTGAAGTATTACCATTTAATCTAAATTAAAACAGGTCGTGTAAGTTCTGTTTACATATTCGAAGTCCTCCAAGATTTCTATCGAACTAAGTTGAAGCGCCATTTAGTACCTGAAGTACTTGTTCTTATTAGTTACAGTTGAAGTAATACCATTCGATTGAAATTGAAAAAATAACATTTAAGTTCTGTTTATATACCTATTCGAAATCCTCCAAGATATATATCGAACTTGAAGCACTATAGAGCACCTGAAGTTCTTGTTAGTGTTCATGGTTGAAGAAGTACCATGTAGTTTAAATTTGAAAAAAATAACCTGAGAGTTCTGTTTAAACAACTTAAATATTTTTCGGGATATTGATACTGGCTGATCATTGTTTTATAATCTAGACATCGATGTTCACTACATTGATAATATTTTTTCGATGTGACAAACCCGGATATCTCTTCGATAATCCCTAAATAGTCTTGTTAAGTAAATGAATTAATATGAATTGAATCGGTCAGTTGAAGAACAGTACAAGTCCAAAAATAGCCATTTTCATCTGAGATAGCGAAAATGTTCATATATTAAATCTTTATCCATTCAGCGAAAGAACAGTATCATTAATATGAACACTACGGCTGTACGCTCCACCCATTTCCATCAGTCAGGTTAACAACAGTACTAGTCCAGGACTTGTACTGTTCTTATACTGACCATACATATGTCCGCCTTTGACAAGTACAAAAGAAGTTACTCCTTCTAACCCTGCGATAGAGGTTTCGGAACTCTAAAGAAGTGGTTTAGGAAACATGATCCAATCTACGTTCTAGAATAGTATGAAAGCTGTCCTGTAGAAAGACCAATCCGTTTACTGTCAAATACTCGTAGCGATATCCTAGATTTTGAAAACTGGTGGCTGTCTAGCAAAAAAATCTTCCGAATCTGTGAAATCAGGACTTGAAGCGACAGTAAATTTTATATCAAACTACAGGCAGTTCGAATACGATAGTGCAACACCTGGGTATGTTAAGTACTACGATTTCATAAATGGCTCTATTTCACACATCTCCAAGTTGCTGAAACAAAATATAGTATCTCCTCAGCTGCCTTGTTATCCTGGTTATTCCTAACCATTGCCGATTAATTCAAAAAAAATTGACGACGTAAAAAAAAGTGATGCAATATATTGAAGGTGAAAATTAAGAGTTTTACTACCACATTACATCTTGGTATACAACTAGGGTTGCCAACCCTATCGGATTACCTGGGAGACTCCGGTAATAATGGTTAACCTCTCGACCTCCCGGGTTGCAATAATTTCTCCGGGTTTTCTAAAATTATATGCAACCGTTGATCTAACAAACTTCTATCTTGAATGATTATGATTTTGTAGTGAAAAACCGTCAAATATTAGATGCAACTCGAAAGCAAAGTAAATATAAATTTAAAATTGATGAAAAAAACAAAACTTGAATTTACTAGTTTATTATCACAAAAATACTTTTCAAAGTATTTTTTGTATATATAATAAACGTAGTAAATTCAAATTTTGGTTTTGCTCATCATGTTAAATTATCACGTAGTTACGACGGATTCTTTTCTTACACCCCCCCTAGCCGACTTCTTAAAATTCTCCCCGGTTAGTCCTTTCGAGAGTTGGCAACCCTAAATACAAAAGATGCTGATGATATCTGGATAATGTCGTTTCATTTCTTTCACTTTACTTAAATTTAAATGTATTTTCTGCTATCAAGACTCAATTCACTTCAAAAACAGTACATGTCCACTATCTTATTTTTTCAATAACTAATTTCCATAAACCAAAATTTGCCGAATTCTTATTTCAATCTGTCTACATAGTTACACACAACAAATCTGTAGTTTCTGTAAATAATATATATCAACGATTGTGATACTACAAAGTTTTTTGTGATTATCTCTTAATGGTAATTTTGGACTAGTACTGTTCTTCAACTGACCGATTCAATTGTAATATCGTTATATTTTTTTCCGTCCGTCCGTCCGTCTGTCTACAGGCTGTATCTCAAAAACCGCGATAGCCAGACAGTTGAAATTTTCACAAATGATGTATTTCTGTTGCCGCTATAATAAATAAATATTTGTAGGGGGGCTCTTATACAACTAACACGATTTTTTTGCCCTTTTTTGCTTGGTATCATTATGGCAACAGGTAGGCACTTGATATGTTCACAAAATACTCAGCTGTATTTTCTCTTTAAATAATAAAATTAAAATAAAATAAATATTTAAGGGGGGCTCTCATACAAAAAACGCCATTTTTTGCCTATTTTTGCTCGATTTCAATAAAAGGTAACAGGTAGGCACTTGAAATATTCACAAATTACTAAGTTGCATATTTACTTCAATAATAAATAATGAAATTAAAATAAAATAAATATTTAATGGGGTATAGTCAATGGTACGGAACCCTTCATGCGTGAGTCCGACTTGCACTTGGACGATTTTTTATCGATACACATCCCTAGTTAGTATTCACAGTTTAATTAGAACCGTTCAGTTCAAATTAAAGACTATTTGAAATATCTTATATGTAGGTTTTGTTTAAACAACCTCTATACTTTTCAGAATTTTCACTGGTCATTCTTTTAATATACATATTGAGAGAGTATCGATAAATACTCGTATTATAATCGAGAAATCGATTTTCACCATTTATTTTATCGATGTGTAATCTTTATTATTTCATCGAGAATCCCTACTGGGTCTTCTTGAGAAAATATAAGAACTTACGTTAAAAATACCGTTGATTATTTCTATCGATTTTCGATCAGTTCTATCGATGTCCACCCCTGGTTTCTTTCATTTCATGTTATGTAGATCGTGGACGTTTACAAATGAGTGGGAGCGAGGTTATTGTGGTAGAATTTTAGATCCGATTCTCGGGCAACAATAGTTGAGGATTCGAGTCTGCGAAAGGGGCTTTATACACGGGCGGATCCGAGAGAGTATTCCCGGATTATGAGATGGATTCCGTGTTGGATCCGTCCTGGAAACTGTTATTCCCAGCCACGCATCAAGTTAATCTTGGCGTTCTGATATAAACTTTGTGGTTCGGGGTTGGAAAGATCATTATTTATTTGTACGGATTGATTCAGTTTCTAGACGATCCTTCTCTATTGTATGTAGATTTCTAGAGGTTGCCGCAAGGTGCGTAAATTAAAATATTATATACGTTGGAGGGCGGGATGCCTGTGCGTAGATTAAAACATTATAAATTGCAGCAGGGACTATTTTTGTAACTTTTTATTCATATATATATATATATATATATATATTATATATATATATATATATATATATATATTTTTATATATATATATATATATATATATATATATATATATATATATATATATATATATACAATTTAGACATTAAAATAGTAATTAAATAACAAACATTCCCAGAGAGCCAAATAGTGATGGAAAGCTGGAGTTCGCCATTAAAAATGAAGTTTTAAAAATCCCCATCGGTCCTAAGTGTGCTACAAAAGTTATGCGGGGTCAAAGGTCAAAATTTGAGGTTTTTTGGATTTTTCTCGAAAACTGTAAGTTTAATGAAAAAAAACTCTGAACCACAGTTGTAGATCTTAAAATTCTCTACGAAAATGGTCGTAATGATTTTTTCTTAAGAGTTACCATTCCTGAGATATAACGATTCTAAAAGTCACATTATACATGATATGCACATATAAGCCACGTATATACATAATCTGGCACTTGAGACAAGTATAAATACCTATTTGTGTCTCTTTTATATATATTATACTATTCTGAAAACATTTATTGAAAGATAGTCAGTCTCTAACTGAATTCCAGCAATAGAAAAATTTAAAGCAACAAACACAACAATAATAATTGTAGTTGGTGAAGATGTTGATTTGTTAGTACTACTTACTGCAAGGACTCCAATGGATAAAATTATTTATTTTCTGAAACCTGGAAGGGCTCAACAGCGAACAGAAATATATTCTTCAAAAAGTTTATCTGCTTATCCCAAATGCCAAAACAGTCTTTTATTTTTACATGCGATAACCGGCTGCGACACTTCGTCAGCAATGTATAGAAGGGGCAAAACGTCTTAGAATCGCGATATCTCAGTTTTTTTTGATAAAACCTTTTTCGAGAAAAATTCAAAAAATCTCAAATTTTGTCCTTTGATAACAACTTTTGTAGCAAACATAGGATCGATGGGGATTTTTAAAACTTTATTTGTAATGGTAAACCCTACCTCTCCACCAATATTTGGCTCTCTGGGAATTTTTGTTATTTTAAATGTCCATATTGACCGGACTAATAACATTAACTTCATCTCGTACTAAATAATGGCATTACAAAACAATTTATTTATATGGAACATTGAACATAACAGAGAGGTTCCTAGAGAAACCAAATAATAATATAAGCAATTCATTCAGAGTCATTGGTAGGTATATTAAATAGATTATAGAGAGAAGAAGAGTTTACTAAAATCTAATCGTTAACTAGATTTCCTGAATTTTTATACTACTATAATTTATTGATGTAATGGGATTCCCAACAGTTGATTTTGTGGAGACTATTTTCGAACTGTAATATATCATAATTGTGATCAAAAGCATGGTTCTCTTGAATAAGATGGCACGCATATTGGAGTCAGTTTTCTGCTCAAGATAGCTACCTTGGTGTTCATTTATTTGAGTATTAAAAACAAATTTCTAATTGTACATCCTATATATAATTTATCACAATCGTTACAGTTGAGTATATATATATATATATATATATATATATATATATATATATATATATATATATATATATATTTTACAGTCAATTTGTGAAAAGACGCCGTATATATACCGCGCAGACCGTTTATATACAGACTGCCCATATCAGACCGTTTATATAAAATATATTTCTTTCATAAATCGACTAGTCATTATATAAACAGCGCCGGCCGTATTATATTGCGTACTTAATTTTAGGCAGTTTGTGAAACAATTCAATATTTACATCTACAAACAGGAGCGTAATAGAATTTTGAACTATACCCAAATATAATCAATTTATGGCAAATAAAATAATTATTTCGATGTTCATTAAAAACTATTTATTAAAAAACATTAAAACCTTAAAAAAAACAAAAAACATCAATTATTTGTTATGGCAACTTAGGCTACTGTGGCATTTTGAAGTGCATAAAACTTTATTTTTTTTACATTAGCATTTATTTGATGCACATTTGTTGCCTTTACAATGGCATCTTCGAAAACCTTGCCCATGCCAAATTGACTCCAATTTTGCCGCAGTTCGAAGGGTCAGTATGTTGTCGGAGCAAGTATTTAATTCCATAAGATTAATTGGGCAGGTACTAAATTCTGCCCTGGAATATAATTTTGAAAGAATGCCGTTTTTCGTGGCTAATCTGAAAAAGCTCTCTTTGGTTACTTTGACTATTCCTAAGATAGATCTAGGATCCCTCGCCCTCTATCCACCTCTGGAACCGGGATTCTTACTGTATCACCTATGTCCACATGTGGATGTGAAGAATCACTTATATGCTTCATGCGTTTTGCTTGTTGTTTTAGCGCCCCTTTGGCGTTTTTTCTAATTTTATTGACATCCTCACCCTTCATACATATACTGCAGAGTGGGTAATCGGATGCTTGGTTTACAGTACATGTTAAGTGTATGTAATTTTCGCAAGATTTGCACAGTTTGACATCGCCGCCATCCCTTTCACCATGACCCGTTTCCGAATGTACATCTTTCAGTATGTTGAAAATTTCATTTTCATGAACATAATAAATTATGTCAGTAAAATTACCGTTTATAGGGAATATTAATTTTTCTACCCCCTGCACTGATATTATATCATAATGTCGTAATAGCCAATGCACGTGAGGATCCCTTTTGGTAACATTTTTTGAAAATTTCACTTCTTCTATTAATTTATTGTACTTTTCAAGATTTAAGCTTCGACAATTTTTACCAAGATTACTTTTCCTTTTATAAAATTCTTCATAAAATCTGAAAAACCATTATCATTGTCATATTTTAATATTTAAATATAATAAATGCTGCCCTGTATAGCTCAGTTTTGAATTTTAATTTAAAGGTTATGTTTGAAAGAATACCTAAATAATACGAATTTTCATATGAATGTGTTAAATAAATCACTTATGTATTGATTAATAATGTACTTTTACCTTTTAATTTTGTCTTCTTCCATTGTTAGTAAACGTTTAATGATAATAACTACAACTATAAAATCACCTGGCGGTTGAAAACAATAAACAAAATAAACTGACTAACTTTTTACGCGCGTTTTATATAATGTCTAGTCAGTTTATAATTTGTGCTTTATTTCATATATAGCGGAGCAGTTCAGGCAATATATATACCGGCTAGACAGTTTATATAATGCCCAATTTCATATATTGACTGTAACATATATATATATATATATATATATATATATATATATGTGTGTGAAGAAAAACTATATTTTTCTTTAAAGTGTGACACATCAAATGAATCTGTCTGTGGTGAAAAAGATAACCTAGAAGCAGAGAAGCATTTGTAAATATCTAAAATATTATTTTTTAATAATTTCATAGATTCCAATTGTGGTTTGGAAATTGGAATTGATAACATTAAATGTCGTTTTATAAGATATTTTTTAGTGATGACAGTTGACAGTTGACACGGTCAATCAAACACAATTGAGTTTCTCTGTAAGAAAAGATTTATTGTGGTTATTTTAAACATACACAAGAAACCAATGTTTGGTATTAAAAACTTACATACCTGTAAGAAAAGAAACGACAATCTAAAATATGATTGTTTAATAATTTCATAGATTCTAATTGTGGTTTGGAAATTGGAATTGATAACATTAAATGTCGTTTCTTTTCTTACGGGTATGTAAGTTTTTAATACCAAACATTGGTTTCTTGTGTATGTTTAAAATAACCACAATAAATCTTTTCTTACAGAGAAACTCAATTGTGTTTGATTGACCGTGTCGTCCAAATCACTAAAAAATATCTTTTATACTCTATATATATATATATATATATATATATATATATATATATATATATATATATATATATATATATATATATATATATATATATATATATATATATATATATTTATGTATATTGTATATATATATTTCTTTTCCGACATACATTTTTTAAACCAGAATTTTGAACACTTCATCTGAAATTCAGCTTCCTAGACCGGTTTGAAAGGTAATAGGAAGAGGTAAACGGCTCTTCTCTCCTCTATAGCCTCTTCAAATTGAGATATAGGGTCGAAAATGTTACGTGAATTGAGATAGTGTTATGGAGAAGTGCCTTTGGAGAGTATGAACCATTTTCACGCCGCCATTTCTATGTAGAAGATTCTTGTTATTTTTCTAACTTTTCGAGGTTTTGCTCTAGGTACAGTTGATAACTCTTTTGAAATTATTACAATGTGTCTTAGTCAACTGAGAGGGGTGGGAGTAGTTTTTAAATACGTTTCATACCTCCTGTTTTTGAGTGATTACAGATGTCATGTATGTATGTATATCTAATATATAAAATTCTCATGTCACGGTGTAACTTCTTATTTTTATTTTCTCATGACATAGAATAAAAATTCCATCGCGAATTTCATTTTTATTTTATTTTATCCACAGATCCACAATAGGGTTGCAAGATGGCAATCGAAAATAACAATAGTCGGTCTGAGAATAGATAGTAATATATTTTTAATACCCCTAAGTGATTAGGGTGGTCCACCCCAAACATTTTTATACATTTTTTGGACAATATTTTTAATTTTTATTTTTTTATGTTGTTGCATTAAAAACTACATACAACTCTAAATTTTTACCATTCTATCAACAACCCATATTTTTTAATAGCCATTTAGAATAGCCGTTTAGAAGTTACAAGCATTTAAACTTTATTAACAATTAATAATAAAAATTCAAATTAAATGATAATCACAAAACTAAAGACTATAAAAAATGTCCACCCTCAGCTTGAATGCAAGCCTCACATCGGCGAACTGAAGATTCGGTCATTCGAATAATGAGATTTGGATCATTTCTTATTTGGCTAGCTGCATACCTATATACAAACACAATATCTGCATATTCCTCAGTGGAGAAATATGCCTACGTTTTTTATTGAAGCAGGTGTATATTTTATAAGTGTGCGTTGTTTAACATGCTAAGTGATTTTCTGTCACTTCATGGTTGACTGAAAAAATTACGATTCTTCAAATGCTTGTAACTTCTAAACAAAAACGAATCGGACCCATGTTTATTAAAAAAAAAATGTTTTAAACCAAGTGACCTACCATCTGTCAAAGTTTGTCATAGAGCTTGTAGAACACCCTGTATAGTGTATATATATATATATATATATATATATATATATATATATATACGTTACGTATATATATATATATATATATATATATATATATATATATACATATATATATATACATATATATACGAGCCCTGTCTCAGTGAAGTTGGCCCAACGCTGCAAAATATGATATTTTTTGATTTATTTGAGGTCATTTCAAATATAATATATAAATGACTATTTTTAAAGCGTTTTAATTTTGAAATTATCTTGATAGCTCTGAGGCTTATGTATTTTTAAATATTAATTACCTTCATTGTTATTTTTGTTTCTCGGGTCTATATATGAAAGTTACAAGATAATTCTATTCAGCTTATTCTCACGCAGCTGTAATTTAGCGAAATCCATCATAGTTTTCTTATAATTTCTCACGATTTCTCCCCAAATAACGAAACTTTCAGTTATGAATTTATTCGAGAGAAATGTTATCTCAAATTTAGCTAATAATTAATCTGTTGAATGTGCATGAACTATAAATATAGTATTCGTTTATGCTTCTAAAATATTGAAAATTAATATTGAACACTGGTCGGCTGATTTGTATCAAATATTCATAATAGATTTACTGTATTGTTTGCAATGCTAACTCAATTTCATATTGATGATGGCATTCACTGAAACTTTGAAATCTTGAACAACAAATGTTCATTATGGATTATCACATTCGAACATAAATGAATAGAGACACTGCCCATTAATTATTGTCAAATTTCGTTTATACTGAATGCCATTGTGTAATTAATTATGATTGTGTTGATGTACAATGAGTAAAAAATTAATTGCGAATTAGATTTTGTATATAAATTTTGAAGAAATTCCTATACTATTCTCTATACAAGCATTTTCATGCAATCCGTACATTTAACAGAGATATAAAGTGAAATCGGCAAATTCGTCAACTCATTGAAAAGTCTAATTTTCTTTTCAAAGTTTCAAGTAGGAGATACATCATTTTCAAATCCAAAAAATACAGTATTTAGGAAAGTATTCCAATAATAATCAAGCAATAAATAAACAAATTTTTTGTAAAATGAAGTGTTGGTAAATGAAAGTAATGTTTTTGAGGTATATAGGAGGCCTAGACCAGTTCCCTGCATAAACAAAATATTGCGTTACCATAGCAACGAACAATAACTTATTAGAAGTGTCAGTGTAAATTTTGACGTCAAAAAAGTAAACCAGAGTTAGGCAATAAATTAAAAGAAAAAATATGTCCACCGAAATTGTGAAAATCGAAAAATTGGTGTATCGAGCCATCATCAAGTACCTGTATTTAAAAGAGTTAAGAAGTAAGCAGATTTACGAAGATATGCTTAATACCCTTGGTGATCAATGTCCGTATGCGACCGTGAAAAATTGGACTGCAAGCTTCAAAAGAGGTAAATTTTCCATTGAAGATGATGACCGATCGGGAAGGCCAGTTTCTGTGTCAGTCCCCGAAAATATCGATGCAATTCATCACATGATTTTAACAGACCGTCGAATTGAGCTAAAACGGATATCTGAAGTACTGAATATTTCATACGAACGCGTTCATCATATAGTTCACGTCAATTTGGACATGAGAAAAATTGCTGCAAAATGGATCCCCAAATGTTTGAATGTTTACCAAAAGCGTGCAACGGTAGTAGCATCGCGTTCGATCTGTGCTCGATTTGAAAAAGATGTAGACTTCTTAAACCGAATTGTTACTATGGATGAGACTTGGGTACATTTCTACGATCCAGAAACAAAGCAACAATCGATGCAATGGCGACACTCCGGTTCTCCAAGACCTAAGAAGTTTCGTGTCCAAAAATCTGCTGGAAAAGTTCTTGTTTCAGTTTTTTGGGATTGCCATGGAGTAATCATGATAGATTTTTTGGATAAGGGTAGAGCAATAACTGGAGATTACTATTCGACATAACTGACCACTCTACGGGAAAAAATTAGAGAGAAAAGACGCGGAAAGTTATCCAAAGGTGTTTTGTTTTTGCAGGACAACGCCCCTGCACACAAATCTCATGTTGCCATGCAAAAAATTCGTGATTTAGGGTTTGAATTACTAGAACACCCCCCTTATTCACCAGATTTGGCTCCGTCCTACTATCATCTCTTTTCTCAACTGAAAAAAAGTTTAAAAGGTCATAAATTTTCTTCCAACGAGGAGGTAATAAAAGCTGTGGAGGTCTGGTTTGCAGAGCAAGAAGAAAAATTTTTTGCGAAAGGTCTAGAGACGTTGCAGGTTCGCTGTAATAAATGTATACAATTAAGAGGAGAATATGTTGAGTAATAAAATATTTTGACATTGAAATTTTGTTTGGTTCTATAGTAGGCTAAGAATTTTTCAATATATCCTCGTATATGTATATATATATATATATATATATATATATATATATATATATATATATATATATATATATATGTGTGTGTGTGTGTGTGTGTGTATTAACACTAGTACATTCTGTGTTAATTGGAAATATAATATACTAGTGTAAACAAGCAATCAACACATTAGACAATATGACATGCTTATTTGGAAAAATATCTATTCCTCCCGATCATCCTGCAATACAGGAAGATGCCCTCCACTTGACATCACCGTATTAGATGCTTTAAATGATTTTGGTTGGTTTGACTTGATTAGATGAAAAAATTAAGTTTTCCTAGGCGGTCGAAAAAATTACAACTCTCCTATTGGCGAATTTACCAATAGTTCAGTATTTCAGACAATAAAAGAGGTTGTAAAAATTTCAGAATTTTTCATGAAACTACTCATATTGCTTTCCTTAAATGTGTATATAAGATTTGGGTTCAAAGCAGTTGCAGAGTCATGAAAGTTTTATGACCCTTCAGGAATGGTCCGAATAACTTTGGATATACTGGGAAAATTGAGGAGTTTCGCTCGATGAACGTTTCTGAGTATCAAGTTTTCTTTATTACTTCAATCGAAAACGCTGTACGATTTGGATACTTTCATATATTACGAGTGTTTCGAAGTTTGGCTAGATGAAGCCAAATTTAGTTAATTTTCGTAATTTTGAAACTTGAGAAAGTTGCTATGCACAAAGTTTTCCACAAGAGACATTTCTTCAACGAGATGTCAATTATTTCGTTAGATATTGTGGAAGATGCTTTGGGGAATATTTCATTTCGACCTTAAAATATTTTCCAACAAATCTCCTGGCTAAGAAGAAATTAGAATATTTTCAAAGTGAATTGATGGACAATTCTCGTATATCATTTTGGAAATGAATGATTGAAGTATTGAATTTGAAATTTGAATGAATCAGCACAATAATTTTTTTGGATAATAATAATATTATTTTCCAATTCGTTTGTTAACATACTTGCTATTAAGGGCTTTTTATATACTAAGTTTGCAGAAATTTCTAAAAGTTTCTTCAAAATTATGAAACAGCAGGAAATAGTGAAATTCGTTAAAATTTAACTTAATTTTTTGGATAACCTTCGTACAATTAAAATCATAATTTTGTAAAATTTAAATTATTGGGAAAAAGAGAAAGAAAAGTTCACTTCAGACATATATTTGTGTTGAAATTTCATATCAATTTTCAGAAAAGTTTTGTAGACAGCGAATTCGATAAAATTATTATATTGAAGATTCGAACTTCTCGAAGATTTGCAAAGAACAACGCTAAAGCATTATAAAGTACTGTTTCGAATGAAAAACTTGTTATTTTTCTATTCAGTTCAAAGTAGTATATCATTTAATGATTTCGAAACTCTAGAATTATATTATTATGCTCATGGTTCTAAAATCCATATGTTATGGGAAAATATAAAATCTGTAAGCTAACAAGTCTCTGGAGCTTTACTCTATGCTCAAGTCTACAATTAATATTGAAAATAATATAGATATGAGCAACTATCTCGAAGCTATAAACTAAAAAATTCAGAAGTAATAATAATATTAATTGAACAATATTATGGAAACTACTTCAACGAATATCGTTTTGCCATATTAGAATGTAACCTTCAGGAAAAAATAACTAAAGGATATTTCTACAAATGACTTTTATTATATTCCATAGTTTTCACTGAATATCGTTTGAATTTCACAAAACGAAATGGTACAACAATGAGGTGCAATATTTTGTTCCGACAAACAGAAAGTCGAACGGTTCCATTGAAAAGGGATACTTGAACAGCTGCTACGGACCTTTCATTTCACACTACAGTTCTTCGAACTGTGATGGAGAATGGGGATAAGTCCGACAGTTCTAAATAATAATATGCTGTACCGAAGTTTTTATTACTTAGAAGATGTAAAGGGCAATAAAATATAATTCTGGAACTGTACAGATAAAAGTTATGTTGTTTTATCGGAGTTGATTTTGTAATAACATTTATACGTCATCGTTGCTTTGTATAAGGTTCATTAAAAAAAAAAGAGTGGGCAGCACAGCTCCGTCGTTAAGATCGTATTTTTCCTTCTTTTTGCATCATTTTACATTCAAATTCTTAAGTTCCTAAGTCAATTTGGAGGTTGTGGAGAGATGTACAAAGATTGAATGAAAAATTCCTCATAAAAATTGCGGTGGAGAGAAAAAATCGCTGAAATTCCCAAATATTACCTCACTTACATCATCCAAATGAAATTTTCAATCTTCCCACTAAATTTGGAGAGGCTGCAGAGACGTGCAATGCTCGAGAATCCTCAAAAGCGAATGTTGAAGTTTCTTAATAAAAATTACGGTGATATCAAAGCGTGGTTTTTCAAACCATGATTTATTCCGTTCGTATTGGCGTCCGAAATTAAGATCGTAGCGCCGGAACGGCTAATATCGGTACTAGAGCATGGGCCATTAGTTGTTTGTTTACATTGATTGGTAATGGTATTTACACTCATTTCATTTTGAGTTTTCGAACGTTTAGCTTCGTAATTTGTGTTTTTTTGGACTTCGTATTTTCCAGTGGTTCATTGTGTTTCGATTGAGGACAATATTATCTCTGTTCGACAGTAGATAATCTACCTACATCAAGTTGAAATTTACACTGAGTTTTTATCATTGAACATGAGAATCAATGATAAAATAAAGTAGAGGACGAATAAATTAATTGGTTGATGGAACTATGTATACCTCATGAAAAGGCTGTATGATAGAACACCTATTTATTTAAAAAATAAAAAAAACTTTCAAAAGTTTCAAGAAAACATCTCCGACATGTCTACTTTCATTACGAACTGAAGAATTTTTGAGTATAATGGACAAAACTAAGTACTTACCAGCGAAACTGAAAGAAACTAAATGAAATAAAAGAAGAATATGAATACTCTGCTTGAATGGTTTGAACGTAATGAGTTATTATATTTTTTGAATTTTCCTGACGTATAACAGCTCTCCTAAAAGTACGGTGGACTTCTGAGAGTCTGGTTTTTTTTGATAGAATCTCTGTTTTCCTGATTATATAATTGAATATTTTAGTTTTTACCTAGCTATAGAGTCAAGATTTATTTCATATTCTTGATGTTATGATAAACTGTTATTTTGGTTGTGCAAATAAACATCATTTGTTATTATTATTTTAATAGTATCTCTGGTTGTTACATGAAAGAAAATACAATAATCTAGAATCTCTGGATGATGGCCCAGGTTCAGATTCCGATAAAAGTGGAAGATTTTTCGTTGGAATAGCATTGGACTTCAAAAACTCTACGTTTTCGGTTAGATGAAAATTGCAAATCATTAGTTAGTATAATTCTATATGGAAAAATCCACAAACTTACTGCAGGGAAAATAATTATTCTCAGTAAACTGTAAAGAACAACTCTCTTATGTTCAGACATTTTTTTCAATCTTCAAGTTATGAATCCACGCCTTTCTTCTGTCCATCATTTCCTTGTTTCCCAACTTTGTTTGGAATGCAACTTTGAATTGTCCAGCTTTCGGAAAGGTATGTAAGCTATATTCGGTTTTTTTTGCCCAAGATAAACAATAGGATACACAACAATACTGATTCATCTCTTCTGAACGTTTGTAAACGATCCAAAACACAATTAAAACTCAACAATTTCTCATATGAAATACACGTAAACAGATGTAAACAAAGCAATCTATCGCCCATGCTCTAGTCATATTCGACACCGGTAGGGGGCGTATCGCTTATTATGTTTTACCAATCGCATCTCGACGCGATGCACTTCGCGCGAAAAATACGATCGTTTTTACCTCACGCGTTTTTTGTTTATAATTTCAGAGTTAGTGTAATTCTGACACATCTAAAGATGTGGTCATTATATTACCTCATATCAATTTTCTCGTTTGCAATTTTCAGTTCTAAAGTGATTATGATTAATTTATTTTTCCGAATTTTTTCTTGTGCCCCCCCTGTCTTATATCGACTACTATTTCTCAAATTATTTCATTTTTCACTTGTATATTAATTATATAATTATTTCACCTTTGATACGGTTGCTATATCCACACTCATTACGCCCTAGAGCGTAATGAGCGAGCGTTATGGATCATAACGCCCGCTCATTGTACGAGGAGAAATGAATCAACTTCCATTGATTAAATACTTCATAATCCTTGTCGTATACGACTCTGGATTTCTCCGGCAATGAATTATTCGCAGCTTTGGCTGCATTTTCTATGATATTCTTGGGTAAATTCATTTTCATTTCCATTATTCCTATAAGACTACACAAAGAAAGCAGCAATGACAGTCACTGAATATAATGACAAAAATATTCACAAACGTCAAAATATCAACAAATGATATGTTAACTATGAGAAGGAAAGTGGAAAGTATAGGAGCAATGAACCGATTTTAAAATCGTTTTTTCACTATAATAAAATAATTTTTTCGTGAAAAATAAAATCTTGTATGCACCACGTGCGCTACTAGATCCTTACGCCCATCGGGCGTTAGGATCTATATAACGCACTTGGTACATAAATAACTATTATCATCATTAAAGCAGCGAATCTCAACCTGTGGGTCGTTTTCCCCTAGGGGGACGCGAGCACACTAAAAAGGAGGGCGCGAGTATATCCGAAAAAAAATTTTATTTATAAAAATTGATTAACTGACTGAAATAAAGTTACACACATACCAACAAAATATATTTCGACATTATATTTAATAATTAACTTATTAAATGGAAATTACTTATTAAATCAAAACTTACTTACTGAGGATCGTTGTTGCCAAATGTCATAAAATTTCCTCATTCTTGGTAATTTGTAAGGTTTAAAATTAGGGTCATTATTATTCTATAAATTTTATTGTATGCGGGGGGCGAGTAAAAAATTATGATTGCAAATTGGTCCGCGAATCCTGAAAGGTTTAGAAACGCCGCAATAAAGCAATCGTGAATCACTTAACCCCCCTGATCTGATCATCATAATCTGATGATTACGTCACGTCATTATTTCTAGTCAAATGACTAAATCGTACGGAATTCTCAGGTCTCCGGTCGTAATTCTTAGATTCCACATAAATTACGAAACTTCAGAACGCATCTCTTAACGCTGCGCCGCCGTTAAACAACTCTCCGAAAAAAAATGTCGTCGATGGGCCGGACGGTCCATAAATCACTTCTCGACACGTTCCCGTTCGAATTGAATTAGTAGAGTCGGTTTATCGCGCGAAGAAATGTCGAATTCGGCACCGGCTTTACGCGCGAAATCGACCGATAAAGAGCGTAAGATCTGTCGTCATGGTGCCACGCAACCCGGAGTTCTCATATCCGAGTTCGCCATGCGAATTTCGGCATAAATTTGATTTTCCAGTCCGAGGCTCGAAACGTCTCGACTTTTCCAGACGCGGAGGTGAAAAAACGGACGCGTTACGTACCCGACGTCGTAAAAGCGTCGTTATCCGCCTGTTTCGGTAGGTATATTTCTACTTAACTGCTCAGATTTGGAGTTATACTGAGATATGCGAGATTTTCCGCATTGACCGTTGTTCTTTTTCGTTGTAACGCTCCTGCGAAACTTTCCACTTCTGAGAAAGTTTCCGTGATCTGTATTCGACGTCATGTTGGCCTTGACATACGGGGGTGAGTAGATATTTGAAGTTAAGAGCTTGTGGTAGGTACAAGGTACATAGTATGAAAGCTTTTTTGACACTGTCACTGAATTCTCAAGGAAAAATTAAAATCTTACCACTCGTTTTCATGTGAAAGGGCATAAATTTTCAAATTTGGAATTGTTCATTGAAATCGAGAACCGAGGGGTGAATATCTGCCCCAAATCTTGTACACCTTGAATCATTTTCAAGAAATAAATCCTTATAAATCTCCGTCAGATCTCTTAAATCATCAATAAATCACCGATAAATCCTTATGAATTTCAAGCCAGTGGCAACACTGCCCGCAGCCTCGGTGGCTGCGGGCAGTGTTGCCAGTATCAGTTTGGCAGATAGAAGTCACGAGAGCAGCAAGGTGCAGGCGTAATACATAAATAACTGATCTAAATCCTTGGTAAATCCTAATAAATCCTCAATAAATCACAGTAAATCCTCAGTAAATCACCGTAAATCCCCAATAAATCACTAAATCCTCGATAAATCACCGTAGATACCCGTAAACTTGTATTAAATCATCGTAATTCATTCATGTTATGCACCATATTCACCCCTCGTCGAGAACGCATCACGATAAATGCTCAAATGCGCATCCAGTTGTTTTTTATATTTGAAAAAATCGGTTAGACTTGAATCAGGAGAACGAGATGGCTTGGAAGAAACATTTTCGTGGTGAACAAAAAGAAAACTTGTGGAAACGGGTGGTGGTTTTCACGGCAATGATTTGAAAACGTTGAATCCGATACATGTTTTTATCCTGAAAATTAGTAAAAGTTGATACACCTAGATCTACGAAGGGCAACTACAAAACAATAATAATTTCAATGGATGTCCCCCTCAAATTGAAAATTAACCTGTTCTAGGATTCTTTCAAAACATACTGAACGAAATATTCTGGTGGGAAGTTTTACTTGGGACAACCTGTATATTATTTTCAAGAAAGCAAAAATTTTAAGGACGGAAAAAACGATAGGTGTCGGGGGCACCTTGGAGGAGCGATTGACGTTTCACTTTTCATTATGATGTCTTAAATAGTGGGAGAGTGAAATAAATTAAAAAGCTTAAGTTTTGAATTATGATTTTGCTTTTTTCTAATATAAAAAATACTGAAAAAATTTGATCCCTTTATTTATTTCGATAACTGGTTATAATTATACGGAAAGAGTATATAAGAATTATAATCAATTCTCCACTTCAAAATCATACGTAATCTATAATAATAAATTGATAAAATACCTACTCAGATTTTTATATTTATATAGACTATAGAGTATCTTAATAAAATTTTTAAACTCTTCTTCTCACCTTAGTTAATCATCTTTATCCTAAAATTCTTCCGAATAACTTCACTATTCTATTTTTATTAATAAAATAACAACAATACGCATATATACGAATACAGCTTACACGCACACCTCGCAACGTGTCGTGTTAGTCGAGTCAGACACAGTTTTAAGCCTACCTTTTATCCGCCAAGCGTATGGAGTGTAACGTACGACGAAAAAATTCGTCCCAAAAAACTGATTTAGATCGATGAACTAGCAACAAATTGATTATCAAAACAAACAATTGTTCACTCGACCAAGCCGCAATTTCCGACGATGTGTTTATTTTCCAAACAAGAACCTCGGCCGCCTCGGTGCATTAAACAGTCTTCATTTATTGATGATGACATTATTTTTTTGATCAGATAAACTGTTTACTTTTTCGATTCGGCAATGTTTGTAATGAATTATTCAGTTCCCGATTAATTTTTGTTGGATATATCGTAGGAAACGGTATAAATCTCGACCAGTTATTGCCGGTATGTTCCCTCGCGTGTAAGAGGTTTTTTATGGGTGCTTTAACGTAAGTTTCCATCAGATTTGATATACGAAAACGTATGAAATATGTGCAGATTGAAGTTTTTACAGGCGCGAGAAAATTCCGTGATATTTTATATTTTTATTGCTGTTTCTGCTTCAATACATTTCGCGCTACAAGAACATATTTTCATATTTACCGATAGATGGGGGAAATTCCTTTATCGTTCGGAATCATAAATAGCTACGACTTGCGTGCCCGCAATGTTGGTTTTAACTAAATATGCGGAATAAGTGTTATTTTTTACTTATTTGAATTATTTAACTTTCCTGAAATGATTTTGTAGTTATAATTTGCACCTGAAGGATTTTCATCAATTTCTTCGTATCATCATTACTCAGACCTTTCGTCCAGTGCCGGACATAGGCCTGCCATACTTCCTCCCACACACTTTTTTCTTGAGCTATCTGGATCCAATTACGGTCGAATCTCTCTGCTTCATTTGTCAGCTCCAGGTCTTCCTCTGTTCGTTTGTCAGCTCGACGTCTTCCTATGCTTCGTTTGCAGCTCGAAGTCTTCCTCTGCTTCATTTGCCAGTTCGAGGTCTTCCTCTGTTCGTATGCCAGCTCGAGGTCTTCCTCTGTTCGTTGGTCAGCTCGAGGTCTTCCTCTGTTCGTTTGTCAGCTCGATGTATTCCTATGCTTCGTTTGCAGCTCGAGGTCTTCCTCTGCTTCATTTACTACTGTAGTAGTTGCCGTCGAGTCACCAGACGTACAGCAGCACTTGAAAATGCCAAATGAGATTTTGGCGAAACGTCGTGAAACAAACGGTGCTTCTCAGCGCCAACAAAACTTCCGAAATCGGATTGAACCCCGGAATCTTTCTCTGATTCATTCCACCATCCGAGAAAACATACGATATAACATATATATATATATATATATATATATATATATATATATATATATATATATATATATATATATATATATATATATATATAGGTAGGTCGCTCTTAAACACCTGTCGAAGTTTTCCAAAAACTGCCGCTCATGAGAGGGTTATTCTTTTTTTTAGTTCGCACGTCTGGTTATTTCTTGAGATTTGGATTTCATGACCAAGGTATGTATCCACCAGTTCCACCTCTTTCTCCTCAATAATAATGCTTTCGTTAGGAACCAGATTAGTCGTAAACTTTGTTTTGAACAAGTTGATGTCCAAACCCACATTCGTTAGCCCCTGACCGTCACTATTTATGCCTTTTCTCTCCCAGTATAGTTTCTTGAAAGCGCATTTCAGGACTGTTGTAAATAGCTTAGGGGACATTGTATCATCCCCGCCTGACTCTTCAACCAATCGGGTTCTACCTAGTGCTATCATGCAGCTGTACCATCATAATCGCGTTCCTATAGATGTAGATTAGCTTTGAATTTCGATTATCAACGCGGCATTGTCGAACCTAGTGCTTCCAAGAACGCTCACATCTCGAAAGTGTCGAATGCCTTATGGAAGGCAACAAAAGCCAGAAACAATGTCCTGTTGTATTAGATTATTTTATCATTCAACACTCCGATGACAATGTACGTGATCGTTAGTTCCAAATCCGGTACGAAAGCCGGCCTGTTCAAACGGCTGGTAGAGGTTTAGTTTGCTCCCTAGTCTGGTGGTTATTAATCTCGTGAAGAGATTATATAGATGATGCAGAAGGCTTATTGGTCTGTAGTTCTCCAAGTCGGTTGTATCTCAGTTCTTGTGAAACAGTGTTACATTAGCGTTGTACCATCCACTTGATATCGTGCTATTGTACAACCAGAGATATGTAGTACCCTTATCTTTTGGAGCAAACAGGAACCCCCGATCATAATTGCGTCCACAATGAGACAGAAGAATATCCGTTTAATCAATGATACTTTCCTGAAGGCCAATTAACAACAGTTGTATTATCGGAAGTAGATGGCGGACCTGACTTTTACATATATCTTAGTTGATATTCTGAGCAGTTGGCTGGAATTGTAACACAAAATTTGATCATAATATCCGAAGGTGTGATTAACAATCTCAAGGAACGGTTCATTCAAAAATTCATCTTGCGAGAGAGATCACAAGCTGTTGAATTGGTTGTTCGAGGAAACTCCTCCGGCAACGTGCAGTCTCTAGCGCTTGAAGTTTAATTTAATAAACACTGCGTTATTTCTCGAGGGGTCGACCAAGTGTAATGAACATATTTTCCGTGGCTTATAAATCTATTAAAAACGGATAAAAAGTAGAAATGCTCAGTCGACTAAAATTAGGTCGCACGAAAAATATTAGTCGAAAAAAGATATTTTGTGACGTTAGGTTGATTTCTGTGCATTTCCGAATAATAAGATACTCTGCTTTTGTTAACCAGCGTCAGATAAGACTGTATGGTTGTTTGTTTCCTTATATTGATCAATTATACTAAGTCATACTGTCAAATGAAAAAAAATAACAAAAAGTATTAGGGAAAAAAATAGTTATTTAATAAACTAGTTCATTAATGACAGCGATTAGGTAATGGTTGAGAAATTTTAACGCACGAGCGGAGCGAGCGCGTTAATAGTTCGAGACCATTAATCGCTACATTAATAAACGATTTTACTACAAGAATTTTCCGTCGACCTCATCATGAATTGAGTATAAATTCTTGATTGAAACAAATTTTCATTTTACATAACAGATACATTTGACAGAATATATATTTCTATGTTCATTTCGATATATTTATATTTATGCTCCCGATGGAATAATTTGAGAAATTCATAGATGGAATATTAGACATGTGACATCCTGAATAGTTCACATTACCTACAATATCCGATAAGGAATATGTGAAACTGGTGGAAGCTGAAGTGTTAATTACTTTCAAACGATTATTGCATAAAATTTTTCGATTTGAATTATGAATTCCTTTTCTATGTAGAATAACAGTACAGACACAGAATAATTCAACTATTCGGTGCTGAATACTCCTATGTTTGGTTGCCCATGACAATCATACATTAAAATAGAAGAAATTGTGCATTAAAATGAGTCATTAATGATCAATTTCGTGTACGTTAAAGTAAGCTTTTATTTAGAGGTCGACGGAAAAAAATTTTTAGTGAGATCAGTTTGATTGTTGCGCATTTCCCAATAATAAGATTCTCTGCTCCCGATAACTAGCGTCTAATAAAACTGTGTATTCTTGATGGGGAGCATCGTCCTCTTGATATAAAATATTGAAAAAGAGTAAAAAAAAAGAGTTAATACAACTTCCTTGTACGATTCGAACGTCAGGATTCATCGAGCGGCCAATAATAAATCATATCCTGAACCATTTGCAAGCAATAATAAATTTTCCGATTCGAATCCGCCACGGTAAATCTGATTCTGGCGCGGAGCGGAAAATGCCGCATAAATTAGATTGCCGGTCCGAAAACCGTAACATCTTGATTTTCGACGGTAGGTGGAAAACTGCCGAGATACGTACCTGACGTCGTAAAAGTATCGTTATCCGGTTATTTCGATAGATCTCGTGTCGACTTCCTGCCGCGGATTTCGAATTCGTGAGATATGCACAATTTTCCGGATAAAGAGGCAATGATCGTTTCGGGTCACGGTTTCCGGGGGCTCGGGGAGAGATTTTATTTGATGTAATTCGCGCGAAGTAGGAATAATTTTTGTGAATTGCGGTAAGCAAAATATAAATTTTCCTAACTGTTTGATGAGTGGATGTTTGTTTTGATGAGGCGTTACTAGGTGAAAATCAATTATAGGCTAGTCACTTGAGATAATCAAATGACAATAATTCCAAAAGTTTTCAACTAATGTAGGGCCGGGAAAGAGATAAAAACAAACTATAAAATTATGCAACCTTTTCCGTAGTCCGGAACATTGTCAAAATTGCAATAATATTGAATTTTGCCTTATGCTTGTGAAAAAATTACAAAATTCTGGAAACTTGACAGATACTTCGGAAAAATATACCGAACAGTTGTACAAATTTGCTAACTTTTACGTTGACCAGAACATGTTTATTTATAATTTTTTCAATTCGTTGTCTTTTTTTCGGGCAAGATGATCTCGAAATAATTACAAAAGTTTTGAAACATGGTTGCAAATTCCGAAAATATCTATTCTGATGCATTTGCAACTTTGTACGAGGTCCGGAACTTTATGCAATTTGCAAAAATATGATTTTTGGATTTTTATAGTTTTGAATATTGCATAAAGTTCCGGACCGCGTACAAAGTTGTAAATTTGCAAATGCATCAGAATAGATGTTTTTTAAATTCGCAGCCAAGTTTCAGAACTTTTGTAATTATTTCGAGACCAGCTCGAAAAAATTACCACGAATTAAAAAAATATAAATAAACATGTTCGGGTCAACGTAAAATGTTGCAAATTTATACAACTGTTTGGTATATTTTTCCGAAGTATCTGTCAAGTTTGCTGAACCTTTGGAATTTTTTTAGGTCAGTTTATCGAAGAAAAAAGTTACTTTTGAATGAAAAAAATGTTCCGTACCCTTAAATTGGTTGCAAATTTGATACGTAATATGAAATAATATATTTAATACTACTCCAAGTTTGCAGAAGTTTTGGAATTTCTTTTAAGAGCATAAGGCAAAATTCAATATTATTGCAATTTTAACAATGGCCCGGTCTTCGGAAAAGGTTGCAAAATGAGAATTGTTCCTTTCTCTATGAAGCATTCACTTGACCAAAGTTTAAAACTTTTGGAATGATTGTTGAATTTTCGATTCTCAATGTCTAAACTGACTGGTCTATTAGTTAGGTACTTGTTTAAAAATTCAAACTCTTCTATTTGCAAAATAAAGAAAATGATTTATTCAATTGTAAAAAAAAAAAATTCGCGAACGGAATAAATTTCTCAATACAACTCACTCAACGTAGCAAATTGCGACCCTCTGACTCAATCTGCAGAGGTGAGCAAATTTTCAAGAGGCAGAAAATCTCCTAAGTAAAAATGGCGGAAAAAAATTTATATTTTCAAAAGGAAATTACCCAATTTTTGAAATCGATACACGTGCAAAATTTCACTCACTCAATTTGTCGGGGCTTGGGTTGTTTTTTAGCTCCATACACCTTTAAAAAAAACCGAGGACGCTAAATTTCGAGTAGGTATGTTTATAATTAATTTCTACATCTTATGCCACCGTTTTGAGAACTTCCCGCCCTTTCTCCTTGATTCGACTACCCACACAAAGTTTGGAGATGCCAAAATTTACCCTAATTTTGATAGCGTCGGTTTGTCCTGAAAAGAACACCTACTTTCAGCTCATTCGGTCTGCTGGGAGCTGCTGGAGATGCCAATATGAACCGGGAATTTATATATATATATATATATATATATATATATATATATATATATATATATATATATATATATATATATATATATATTTATATATTTGAGGTTATTCTGCACCGCGACCTTGAGTTATATTGTGCCCAAAAAATATAAATAACCAAGTGTCACATATTTTGAAAATATACATAGACCCCTGAGCGATTTGGATTTTGTGAAATGAAACGTGATTCTGTTAATTGTATAAAATTTCAAAATTATTATATTATGTTTTTACAGTTCATCTAGGATCTTTGAAGTTGTTTTATTAGTCTCGTCAAAATATTTCTCCCATTTCCCAACTATTTATATTGATATTTCGATAAATGAAAACGCTCCTTCATCCTCAGAGGAAAAATTCAATTAGACTTTAAGACAAATTAATAACTGGCGTACTTTTCCTTTTGCTTATTTCTCATAGTTATTTGAAGAAGGAATGTACCGTGATTTCGTTTTTCAATTTTTTCTATTTCTGTTATTCGAAATTAGATATTTTTCTTTGTCAACCCGTTCGCTTTTAATGTGAAAGTTGAATGAATATATTGTGAGGAAGAATAATTCGCTTGGTTGTAAATTTTATCAAAAATTAGTTTTTTAGTTTTATGCACCGTATGTTTGTTTTATGATTAACATCAGATATAGTAACGATTTTCATCATCGCCACACCACAATAAATATTGGAATTTCCACAATTACAAATCGATCCTACGTAAATATTCATATTTACGGTTAATTATTATTTACAACTTGAACACGCTCGTTTTTGCGAAATAGACTAATTTATGTTTTCAATTTCAGTTATGTGCAGTCTGTGAATCTTCATTGGTAAGTTTTCTATTTTTTTTCTTACTAATTCCAACGACCAAAGTAAAGGCGTTCTATCAAAGTTTACCGTAGGATTTTTGAGATAATTCATATTTTGTTGAAAAGTGATATCAACTTTGACTTTCAAATTTTCAGGACGTATAAGCTTTTTTCATGCCAAATTCATAATGAGATCTGATAATGGGCCAAATTTAATTCTCCACTTGTGCAATATGTTATTATACCTAATTATATAGGGCGCCCTGCATTTAGCATCCAATAATTATGAATTTTAAACAGATATTACTTCCTTAATTTAAATGACACTCCCTGTATTTTATGTTCACACCAGATGCAAAATTTAATTACTTATCAAATACTATAAGGCACCCATATAGGTAATTCTCCATTTTTTTTTCAAATCCTGCAAGCTAATACTCCTAATTTATTAGGAATAAAACGTAAAATTGTAAAAGCAAAAAGAAAATATCATTCATGTTGAATATGAACTGGAATTACTAGCAAGTTGACAGGAACAAAATTATCTGGATTTCCTAAAAGATGAAGATTTAAAAGAATAATAATAGTTAAAAATATTATGAAACCTAATAAATTATTAAAAGAAAAATATGGGCGAAAAGGAATTTTATCCAGATTTCTCTTTGTTGCTAAAGGGCAATTTGAACCTGTTTGATGTAGTAAAATAAATTAATGATACTTTAAACAAATAATTTTCAAGTCGCCTATAAAACTTTGGCATGTTTTAATTACTTGTAACAATCGAAAGTTGAAATAAAAGCTGGTACCACTTTTCGACAGAATATGAATTGTGTCAAAGATCGCACGGTATACCTGTAGTAAAACCTTCATGAAATCACCTTTATTTTAGATGTAGAAGCAGAAAATGTTATAATGTATAGGGGGTCTCATTTAAAAAGACACAACCTTGATATATTTCGAGTTTTTAGAACACCCTGTATAATTAATACATAATACTTAATTTTGTTTCTTGAATAAATCAGTTAGGCACAATATGCCGTGGCATCCACTGTGAATATATATATATGTATATATATATATACATATAGGGTGTTATTTAATAATTGTCCGATATTTTACAGGACGATTCTTCAGTTACCTATTTATAAGGTGAAAAGTCTATAATATAAGCATAAGTCCGCTAGGTCCACAAATATGTCGATATTTGGAAGAAAATTGATATTTGGAAATTTTTTAATATGAGAAACTCATATTTGATATTAGTTTGGCTTTTAATTGTAGGGGGCACCACCTACAGTCCTTTTTCTCTTTTTTATAGTCACAACCTTTTCGTGCATGAAATTATTCCATTTTCTAAAAAAATGTTGTTAAGTCCCCACATTATAAAAACCAACAGATTAAACAATACGCATACTTGTATTTAGAAAATACAACGAATATATCCGAATTTGGTGAAGAGGAAATTGAATTGAAAATTAAAAACATAATGCGTGTAATTTTATAACTGCCGGTATCGCACTACTCAAAAGGTTATAGAGTGTATTTTCATTGACAGAACTTTACACAATATTGTAAAAGTACCGCAGTATTCTTTGGGATGTTTCAATGCTAATGCCTTCAGAAGACAATTCCTAGCTCCTAGTTCATCTCTTCTATTGACCCATAGTTTCTTTTTACTAATCACACAGATTTCCTCGTCCACATCTTCTAAAATAGCTATAACGATTAGCTTAGTCAGTTTGTTTACTTTATTGCGTTACAGGCTGTTCATCTTGTAAAACCACTCACTTGTGAACTGTACTGGAGTGAAGTTCGAACGATTTTTGTTCAGTAGCGAGTATTTTAGTTACTAAATTACTGGCCAATCGACTAAATTACTAGCCTAATGCGAACAAGACTATAGGGCAGCGATACACAAACTATAACATGCAAACTCAAACATGCGGCCCGCCAGGCTTTTGAAAGTGCACCCGCCCCCCTCCCCCCCGTTTTAACTCCAAATTCTATTAACCTATTAACTATTTAAATTTCCGAGGAAATAATAGGCGCAGTTTTTTCTTTACGTCAAGAAATAATGCTGTTTTTACAGCAAAATAATAAAAATTCTCTGAACTGCAAAATAACAACACCACCATTTGTTAGCTTTTCTATGCGACATAACTGAGAAACTCACAGCCTTAATCGAAGCTTGCAAGGTGAAAACAAAATAATTTCACAAATGGGAAATGCAATATTTAATTTCATTATATCTGGACTATCAGACGAATTTAAAAGTAGATTTGAGAAAAATTAAAAATTTGCTACTGCTTGTAGAAAAATTATGGTACCTAGAGCCGATAAGTATTTCACAATTGGCTTCAATTTTAGATTGTAATTATGCAGACTTGTTTGACGAGTTCATTGAAATGAAGAATGATACAAAGCTATTTTTAAAGAGACGAGAGAGAAGATGGAGTAGGCACGCTAAATTTTGGACAATAGTGCCCGAACATCTTATTCCAAAATGAAATATGCAAAGAACGTATATAGAAACTGACTTACGGATTCTCATTTCGATGACATTAAAATGTTCCAAATATAATAAATAAACAATTAAACGTAATAGGTTTTTTACCAACACCTAAATAACAGATGTGATTTATGTAGGTAGCGGCCCGCACGACACAACTAAAATCTGAGAGGCCCAAAAAAAAAAAAGTTTGTGTAGGTATGGCTGCTATAGGGCCTCGCCGTGCCGAAATGTATACCGTATGTATTTATTTAACCTTACCATTATCGAGTTTAAAATGTCGCATTTTTGCTCGTTTGGGAGGGAAAATTGACATTTCCGTTAATTCCACGTACACGTCCTTCGAAATCTCTGCGATGTATGCGAACGACCACCTGATATTGAAATTTCGGGACAGGTGACAGACTTTCCGCAACAATCCCCGGGTAAATATCATTGAATTAGCAGTGCGTTAAAAGAACCTGTCGATATTAATTGGATAACTATCGAAACGCATGAATTATTCATCGGTACTCTCATTAAATAGAAATAAATCAATGATATCAACAGTTTGATTGAATCGTCGAACTAATTTATCAATTATTCAAACGTTCAATTAATTAACATAATTGGGTAAAAATTGCCGTGCACGACGTATATCGTTCTGTTGACGTATTCGTCTTTCGTAATTTTCGAATTGATAATTATCTTTCGAAGAATGCGAACTAGAGCACGAGCTGCGCCTGCATTTGATCGAAATTATGCGCGATTATATATATATGTCGAATATGAAATATGCATGCAGCCCGGCCAATTAATATTCTAATTAATTATCTTCATTAGCTACCATCTTTCGGATCGTGTAACAAGGAGAGAGAGAGAGAGAAATAGCTTTATTGTCCTATAAAATTACAAAATTTTGTCGACAAAGCACATATAAACAATTAAAAATAAAATTTAACAATGATAACTAATCAAACAAAACACACTTTCAATAGTTGAACAAAACAAGAATCTATTAAAGTAGATGAACAAAATAGAAAAACATTTATCAGTCAATTATGTATAAACATATGTTAAGAATCAACATATTTGTCAATTAAACTTATTACACAGATATAAAATTTTGTATATTAAAAAAAAACATTAATATATGTTGCTACTAAATGTGGATCTCAAGGGTCTATGGTACATTGTGAAATTCAGTTACAGAATAAAATTCTGCTACTGAGTAAAATGGTCTCTCCAAAAAAAAAGCCTTAGTCGAACTTCGGAACTTTTTGTACGTACTCAAAGATTTTAGCTCCAATGGTAGATGATTGTATAACTTTCCGGCATTGTAGGTAGAGGAGTTTTTTGTTAAGACGGAGGTGGGCGTTATTAAATAAATATCGGTATCTGAATTTCTTGTGGGATATCTATGATTTGGTCTTTCTGAAAAGTTATGAATGTGTTTGCGAATAGTGCAGGAGCTATGTCATGTCTCGTGTGCACTTCTATGTCCCCTAAGTTTTGTTGCGGGACTTTGTTAAACACCTATAGTAGTGTAAAAAAAAGTTGGTCACATAATCCAAATCTTGGTCGTTTAGTCGCCATATTGGAAAATGGCCGCCAAATCGCGAGATTTTTTCTTTTAGTGTATCTCTACACCCAGTCGTCGGATTTTAAACTTTTGAAGTTTTGTTATTACTTATTTTTTGTTAAGTCACTTAGTTTTGGAAGTACAATAAAAATTTAACAGTGGCGGGTTTGTTATGTTATCAATAAAGGAATTAAATAAAAAACGTAAAGATATGTTTAAACAAAAATATTTGATTCAGTTATTACCAAACACATTCATTATAGTGGACAGTATTGATGCCTACAGATCAGTAGCATGGTCTTGATCAAAGAGAAATTGCAAATCTCAGAAGACTTTCAAGAGTTTTATATGAGGTTTCTTGCAATCTTGCATTGGTCCCAAACACTACTTTTACATTTGTAAAAGTCACAACACATTATTCTGAATCTTCTACAGGGACATGCATTATCTCTAAAGCTTGTCTGGCATTAACATGGCTCAGGAAAATCTCCGCTGTCCGTTGGATCATCTGTCACTTGTGGAGTTAAGGTGTCATCTTCCTCTATAAGGCCATAGTCCAATTGATTGAGTTTCTCAGAAGGTTAGAAGGCATAAATCCATTTTCAGCATTGCAAGTAGCTTCTGTTGATATGAAGACGGATAGATTTCGATGTAGGGGCCAAACCTTGAAAGTTTCGTAATTTTTTGTGATTGAAACGCAGTTTCATTGTTCCTGAACTTGAGCCAAGTGGTCGAACTAGAAATTCTTCTGTTTTTTACCATGTCATCATTCAGTGGCTCGTTGCCAACATTTATCAAAGGGTCTTTTGTATATGTTTCAGCTACTTTTAAAGCTATTAACTTTGTGCTGATCTTGCTTGTCGTGTTGCAGCCGGTTGACGAATGAATAGCTGGAAAAGCTGTTGAAACAGTAAGTGGTACTCTGTCTTCAAAGTTGTGGATGGGAATGTACCTCGATGTTTTTTCTACTCCAAAAGCAGTCCATAGTTCTTTTAGTCCGAACCCTTTCCGACAACTGGATGCCGAGATACACTAAAACAAACAATCTAGCGATTTGGCGGCCATTTTCCAATATGGCGACCAACCGACCAAGATTTGGATCATGTGACCAACTTTTTTTTACACTTCTATAGGTGTTTAACAAAGCCCCGCAACAAAACATAGGAGACATAGAAGTGCACACGAGACATGGCATAGCTCCTAGACTAGAAACAAACAGACGGATTCGAATATGAATAGTGCAGGAAGAGTCAGAATTTTGAATTTTTTGAAGTAGAATTCGCAATGTGTCCTTCTGCTCAGATCAAACATATAACGAACTGCTCTCTTTTGCAATCTGAAAACAGACTCAAAGTGGAAGAGGCTGTGTGAACCCCTTAAAGGCAAACCATAACGAACGTGAGATTCGAATAAAGAAAATTATGTCGATAACGCAGCAGAAATTGAAAGCTCTATAGAAACCGTTTTAATGGCGAAACATGCAGAAGATAATTTTTTTGTTAATATGTCTATATGATTAGACCATTTGAGCGACTCATCATTATAGAGACCTAAAGACTTCACTGAGTTCACTGTTTGAATTGTTTTATTGTTTAGGGTAAAAGGTTGTAGAGTTCCTCTGTAAGACATTACTACAGTTTTATCTGTGTTAAAACAAGGCCATTTGAATACTTATTGGCATTTATTATTATTTGCATTTTTACACGTAGATGGACACGATATGAAGAATGTAGGTAATCAGGAATGTATATTTGATGTAGCATGTTCTTCTATTCATTGGTTTTTATTTTTACTATTTGGACTGATAAATTTTTCGGGTTTTAGAAGTTTGAATTTGTTTTTTTCAGTCACATTTTCCCCTAAAATAACAGACTATTGCACTATATCGAAAGTCAACAGTCCGGTGCGAGAGTAATTTTTTTATCCGTACCTCCTAGACCTCGAGTTTCGAAATTTTTTCATTGTCATATATATATATATATATATATATATATATATATATATATATATATAAATATATATATATATATATATATATATATATATATATATATATATATATATATATATATATATATATATATATATATATATATATATATATATATATATATATATAATTATTTATTCGAATTGTTGTTGCCTGTGAACTATTTCTAATCTCTTGAAAATTATTAGCAATAACAGGCTTGTTGAATCTCAAAAAACTCGATTTTATTGAAAAGTTGACGTTTCGCCACGACATTCGTGGCTTTATCAAAACTTTTGAAAAAATTGAAATTTCTTTGACATTTATTGATTTGAAAAAATTTGAATAGAAACAGACTACTGTTTCACTAAAATTTTTCGGCTGTGGCCGTTCTTTGTTATTTATTACGTGCTATTCAGTCCAATATTAACATTCAAATCTGTTATTATTAGATGGTAAGGGAAACCACAGAAACCTTCATCTCCAAAATTACAAGTAATGTCTTTTCAAAGACAACAATCAAATATTTTAGACCTATTTTGTACATTACGTGGGTGAAGGTTTCTGTGGTTCCCTTCCGATCTAAAATCAACAGACCTGTCTGTTGATATTGGACTAAATAGCACGTAATTAATAACTGAAGACGGCCACAGCCGCAATAAGAAATTTTTGAAAAAAAAAAGATAAATAGTACCCTATTCTTTGACTCTTCAAAATCAAAATAATTTGAACCTATTTCGAACATTATGTGGATAAAGGTTTCTGTGGTTTCCCTTACCATCTAATAATAACAGATTTGAATGTTAATATTGGACTGAATAGCACGTAATAAATAACAAAGAACGGCCACAGCCGAAAAATTTTAGTGAAACAGTAGTCTGTTTCTATTCAAATTTTTTCAAATCAATAAATGTCAAAGAAATTTCAATTTTTTCAAAAGTTTTGATAAAGCCACGAATGTCGTGGCGAAACGTCAACTTTTCAATAAAATCGAGTTTTTTAAGATTCAACAAGCCTGTTATTGCTAATAATTTTCAAGAGATTATATATTATATATATATATATATATATATATATATATATATATATATATATATATATATATATATATACATATATACATGTATACATACATACATACATATGAAACAGAAGGTTCTATTAATTTTTTGGATTTGACAATAGAAAGAAATAGCAATAAACATGCATTTTCGATTTTCCATAAGCCATCCCATTCGGACCTCACGATACACAATTCGTCTTTACATCCTTACCAACATAAAGTAGCAGCATTTAATAGCATGATAAATAGACTCATTAATATACCGTTATCACAAGAGAATTACACTAAGGAATTACAAATCATAGAACAAATAGCGCACAATAATGGATATCCTCCAAAAATGATAGATAATATTTTAGCAAGAAGATTGTATAAGGCAGCCATTTTTCAATGTATCCGAGCGTAATAGATAATGATAAAAACTTGACCCAACACTCAAAATTTCAACCTTTTTGTCAAATAGAAATTTAAAAATAGCATTCAAAACTCAGAATACTATTGGAAAACATATTAAAAATTTAAGATAAAACTACACGACCAAATAAATCAGGGATCTATAAGCTAACTTGTGGTTCATGTCCTAAAGTATATGTTGGCCAAACTGGCAGGATCTTTGGAGTTCAAATATCAGAACATAAAAGAAGTTACGACATGGAAAAATTAGATTCTACTTGTTGCATCACATCTCCTAGAACAAAATCATATTTTTAATAGTGAATGTGAAATATTACATATAGAAAAGAAAGGCTATAAACTCAATTTATTAGAAGCTCTTGAAATAAATAGTATGAAACAATCCAATAATTTGTTAAATGACCAATTAGATATGAATTGATCACCTTTGTTAAATCTTTTCTCCACGATCATCACAGAATTCGTCAATTCTGATATCAAATTTGATTACAGAATGCTGGAATTCTCTCTCTTGAGATTGAAGAAATATTCTGCAACACCTCTGCCCCCATGCAATTTAAATGTATTTGCTTTCTCTCCCTTGTAATAGAATAATATTCTCACACTGGCTAGCAATAATGACATTAGCCTTGACGCAGTTGATTGTCAATGTCATCGTAGTGGCAAATTTGAATAAGTGTCAAAATTATTGCTGTCACGTTTTCATTCGAAAATATAATAAGTATTATGAATTTATGCAATGATTCAGAATCAGAGTGTGAAAATACACCACAACACTGGTCATTGTTATCGTAGGACGTCGGCTACTGTGTTAGTGGACACAGGAGCAGATATGGAAACACTAAAAGGCATGGGAGGTGGAAGTCTTCTCAAGTGCCAGAAGGATACATGAAAAATTCGGTGCAAAATCGAATAAATAAAGTTAATAAGTTAGTCTCATCAATTACTGGATCTAATACACCGCTAATCATGGCTTCCACTTCAAATTATGTGACTGTTACTTCATTTTCTACAAACCACGGAATTGTTGAAAATTCCTCCAATAATGCACCAGTTTTCATTTCGAGAACTGTACAAATATAACAATTAATACAAAGTAGAATGTTTTCTGAATTATTGAGTGTTTACCCAATATAATTGTGATTGAGTTCTGTAATATAAATTATCTTTTGTTCGTTTTCATATAAAAATATATATTTAAAATTTTCGATCGTGGAGAAAGTATAGTCTGCTACTCGGTTGGAATGAAAATTCGTGATGCTCGTGGTTCCTCACGCTCGCCTTCGGCTCGCGCTCGGAACTTTTCCACTCGCATCGAATTTTCATTCTAACCTTGTTACAGAATATGCTATTCTAGATGTAAAATTGAATATTTGTGCCTATTGTGTTTTCCCAAGTCATTAACAGTTTGTACTTTCTACCTGCTAAGTGATTACGTTTAGGTTTTTCCCCATTCTTATTGTATATTCCCTTCTTTCATCTTTCAATATTCTCGTTGTAAAAGTTAGTATGTATTATACATCTGAAGAAGCCACTGTGTATTGGCGAAACAATTGTCATGTTAACAAAATATAGTGAAAATCAAAAACTGTGAAGTTTTATTCACAATATATATATATATATATCTATATATATATATATATATATATATATATATATATATATATATATATATATATATATTTATATGGTATTCTGAGTTTTGAGTACTATTTTTAAATTTCGATTTGACCAAAAGCTTGAAATTTTGAGTGCTGGGTCACCTAATATATAAGTTAATAATTTAAAGTTTTTATCAATATAGGTATATTACGTTCGGATACACTTGAAAGATGGCTGCCTTATCCAATCTTCTTTCTAAAATATTATCTATTATTTTTGGAGGATATCCATTATTGTGCTTTATATATATATATATATATATATATATATATATATATATATATATATATATATATATATATATATATATATATATATATATATATATATATATATATATATATATATATATATATATATATATATATCAGGGGCGGCTATGGAGGCTAAGCCGCCTCCTCAATAATATTCTGTGTATCACTACTATATTATATTGAATAGTCAGCATTCAGCATATTATTCATATTAATCAAAATCATATTATTTTATGCACCTACCTTCCTTTCAACCTACATTATATAATATAATTTATTAATTACGATAGAAGGTATTTACATTTACTGCTCACTGCATTTCATTAATTTCAAAATTTCATAACAACGTGGCAATGCTGCAGAGGCTTAATAAGGTATAGACTCGTTCATTATTCCATATGCCATGCCAGAGAGAAAAGGAAACGCTGCGAAATAATATATCTTATTCACTTCATTGAAATAGACAAACAGGGGTAAAAGCAACACCGATTGAAGCTAGCTGCTCGGTTCAAAAAGGATACATCAATTCTCACACAATGTCGACCAATCACAACTATAGACTTTCGGGTAAAATCGAGTGAATTCGTTGGAAAGCATTAATCGTAGTGACTAGTGGACGAAAACAGTTTGTTTATTTATTTTGCTCGCGTATTGCTTTAAAATGAGTTCGGTTACTGAAGTTAATTTCAAAAATTTCATGATGACCTAGTGGAATATTTGTTATCCCATAACTTTAGTGCACTTATGACGATAATATATATATATATATATATATATATATATATATATATATATATATATATATATATATATATATATATATATATATATATATATACTTATATATGCTCGGAAGAAATAAGGTTTACTATTCAATTTCAAACTACATCTAGAAACATTTCAGTGAACAGTATGTGTGGGACGGAAATGAAATTTATTTTTTAAGGTTCTATTCATTACGTACAGCGTGGGAACGAAATAAAAACAAAGCTTCGCTGTAGGTTTAAGTTAGTTCTTTCAGTACAAGTAATCTATTTGTGAAGTATTTAATTTTTTTCGGATCCTCGTTCCTGTAATTGTTACTGCATGGAAATTCTTCAGCATAAAAATTAGTATCTTCATCATTCCGCTTCGTTATTCGCGGCGAATTTTAAAACAGTCCACATGGAATATTTTTAAAGGTAGGGGTTCTAGCCTTAGACAAGTCGAAATCATGGGTGTTAGTTATCCCCATAAACAGGGTGACAGTCCCTTTTAGAATATTCAATCGTACTGGAGAAATAAGAAAAAAATCGTATGGTGTTAAATCTGGTGATCTTGAAGGCCATTCGGTGAATCCCCTCCTACAAATCCAGTTTTCGGGAAAATTTTGAATCAACATAGGCTTCATTGTGTGGCGGAGACCTATCCTGTCGAAAGAAAAAGAAAGATAGATAAGATCTTGAAACAAATTGAACTAAGGTTCATCCTCCTAAGTATCAGGTAACGAATGGAACAACAATATTATTTCTCGAAATCCCTGACCAGATAGTAAACTAAGAAAGCCATACCACTAAAAGTATTACACGTGGACCCTTTCAAATGCTCCATCCGGTATGGAGGTCTGGGGTTACTAATGGAAACACAATATTTTTTTCATGAACGCCGATATAATTTGTCAACCACACGTTTTCTAATAACACACACCAAATAATAATTCTTGATATGAATGGTCTGCGGTATTGTTCTATTCAAAATTTCAGATGATATGTCTATGGAACATTAATTCTAACAAAGTATTTTGAACCACTTAAGCCGCCCTGATGCATATTTTGGCAACTATATACTGGAATTAAGCCAAAGAAATCCGAGTAAAAGATAAATGTGCTGTTTGCAGTTATTTCTTTACATTTGTGATCTAATTCACTAACTGTTTGATTTATTCGGACAGTAAACTACTTGAAAAAAATATGTGTATTAGTGTAGGATTCTCGGATCATAGTTAGATATTTTCAGTGTCAGGTTATGCAAAATTGATCCCTCTTTTCTCCGAAAAAGAAACATATGTTCTTGACATTATCGATTCATATAATATTTTGAGAAGATAATAGTAAAATTTATTGTCCAGCATCTTTGATTACTTGCCTTATTTTCCGAGAATATATATAATACATTTATTTTTCACTTGTATATTATTTGTTGATTTTACCTTAGATTCGGTTGCTATAAACATACTCATTATGTCCTAGGGCGTTATGGGCGGGCATTATGGATCATAACGCCCGCTCATTGTACGAGGAGGAATGAAGCAACTTCCATTGATTAAATACTTTATAATCCTTGTCGTATACGACTCTGGATTTCTCCGGCAATGAATTATTCGCGGCTTTGGCTGCATTTTCTATGATATTCTTGGGCGAATTCATTTTCATTCACTAAATATGATGACAAAAATATTCACAAACGTCAAAATATCAACAAATGATATGCCTACTATGAGAAGGAAAATGGAAAGTATAGGAGCAATGAACCGATTTAAAAATCGATTTTTCATTATAATAAAATAATTTTTTCGTGAAAAATAAAATCTTGTATGCACCACGTGCGTTACTAGATCCCAACGCCCATCGGGCAACATTCATCCCTCGGGCTGAATGTTACCCTCCGGGCGTTAGGATCTATATAACACACTTGGTACATAAATAACTAATATATATATATATATATATATATATATATATATATATATATATATATATATATATATATATATATATATATATATATATATATATATATATATATATATATATATATCAGGGGCGGCTAGTCAAAGGAGGCTAAGCCTCCTCAATAATATTCCGTGTATCACTAAATCATTATATTGAATAGTCAGCATTCAGCATATTCATATTAATCAAAATCATATTATTTTATGCACCTACCTTCCTTTCAACCTACATTATATAATACAATTTAATAATTACGATAGAAGGTATTTACATTCACTGCATTTCATTCATTTCAAGATTTGTGGCAACGCTGCGGAGGCATGGAAAGGTATATTCTCAACGTTCATTATGCCTGCCACAGAAAAGCAAACAACGGTGCAAATAGTCCGAATGAATACTTCATTGCAATAGAAAAGCAAAACACATGTAAATGGCAACACCGATCGAGACCCAGTCTTATACAATGTCGACAAATCACAACTATAGAATTTCGTGTGACATCGAGTGAATTCGTTGGAAATCGTAGTGTGATCGTATTGTCTAATGGCCGGCGTATTTACTTATATAGCTCGCGTATTGTTTTAAAATGAGTTTGGTTACTGAAGTTAATTTCAAAAATTTCAATGGAGACTTAGTCGAATATTTGTTATCCCATAACTTTAGTGCACTAAGTTATGAGGATAAAGTTTTGATAAAACGTTGCGACCTACCCCTGAATTAAACAATTTGGTGCAGCGTAACAGAAAACAAAACCGTGGTTTTAATTCACGGAATTATGAGAGACATCCTTGCCTAACCGGATCACAGGTAAAAAATAAATTATTTTGTTGGCAGTGTTTACTTTTTACTAGTGAAAATGTCCCTGTTTGGGGCCGCTTAGGATTAGAGGATTTAATTCTATACCTAGTTGAAAGTGAGGAATTTTTCACCGATAAAGTAACTTTAAATACAGCACGCGGATTAATATCTTACTTACAAGATAAGGAATTTATATATTTTTTAAACATCTTTAAATTAATTTTTGAACAAACAGAAATAGTTCTTCAAATTTTACAGCACAAGTTTTCAGATGTAATTTACTCACGAAATCGGCTCAAGTTTCTTTTGGAAAAAATTTCAGAATTTCGTGCAGAAGTTTATTTTAAAAAACTATTTTCTGTATTTCAAACTACTGATGATACGACTCAATTTAGCCCAAAACGAAAGAAATTTAGTTACGCAGATATGGAGCTTCACTATAAGCAAATATTTTATGAAATTTTGGATACTATTAGGGGTTAAATAGAAATAAGGTTCTCTGTTTTGAAAGAACTGCATTTCTTCGACTTACTCAATAAAAATTTGTTAACCGGATTTTCGGCTAATTTTCCAAATAACCTTTTGGAAAATTTATGTCAAAAATACACTTTTTTTGATAAGGTGGCCATAAAAAGTGAACTGTGTGTTGTTTATAATGACAATGAAATTTTGGGGCAAAATGAAAATCATGTGGGGACTTTTAAATACCTTTTTGATAATGATTTGAATCAAGATTTACCCCAAGTTTATAAACTCTTATGTCTAATTGTTTCTATCCCGGTGACATCGGCTTCCGTAGAGCGCTCGTTTTCCACTCTTAAGAGAACTAAAACTTATTCACGAAATTCAATGGGCCAGGATCGTTTGAAAAATATTAGTTTGTTGTCTATCGAAAAGGAATTGGTAAAACTTTTGGCGAAAGACAAAAAATTTTATGAGGATATTATAGATCATTTTGCTAACGTTAAAGATCGCAGAACCCCGCTAATCTTCAAAAATATATAATAACCTTTTATTTGCTCTCACCAGGTGTTAACAAATTCGTTAAGTAGGTAGGTAGGTTCCTATTTTCTGAAGGAAAAAAAAATTTGATGAATAGATGAATTGATTAATTGGCTGAGAAGAGTTTTTGTGAATATTGTAAATAGGAGTTGTAGGTCTCAAGGTAGACACTCGAAAGTGAAAACAAATTAATAGCTTAGGGTGCTTGTTTTACTTTGATTTTCTTTAAATTATAAGGCGGTTGACCATGAAATCCAAAAAAATTTCGCCTATGGTGTATTCTTTAACACCTCTTGTAGCCTCCTCAAACCAAAACCTCACGAGCCGCCACTGATATATATACTGTATATATATATACATATAAATATATATATATATATATTATATATATATAGATATATATATATATATATATAAATATTACATAATCTCTTGATAAATATTAGCAATAGCAAGCTTGTTGAATCTCAAAAAACTCGATTTTATTAAATAAACCCGATTTTTTTAATAAAATCGAGTTTTTTGAGATTCAACAATCCTGTTATTGCTAATAATTATCAAGAGATTAGAAATAGTTCACAGGCAACAACAATTCGAATAAGTTATTATATAATATATATATATATATATATATATAATATATATAATATATATATATATATATATATAATATATATATATATATATATATATATATATATATATATAATATATATATATATATTTATATATATATATATATATATATATATATATATATATAATATATATATATATATATATATATATTATATATATATATATATATATATATATATATATATATATATATATATATATATATATATATATATATATAATATATATATATATATATATATATATATATATATATATATATATATATATAATATACCTATATATATATATATATATATATTATATATATATATATATATATATATATATATATATATATATATTCATTTCAATTGACGAAAACTAGTGTTGTATATGTGAATATTTTGAGACTATTTGCTCTCATAACTTCAAATTCATAATGTAAACAAATTTTCCATGAAAACACATTTGAGCAAATATTCATCGGGAACTTTTGACTTGAATTTTCTTTCCAGACCTAAATTCGAAAGTTTCCACCGTGCTTATATCAGCCATTACGCAGAAAACCTCGACGCATGTAAATACCCGGGTACAACCTAAGGGCGAATAAATTCAGGAGATACGGAACGTATCAGCCCATATAGGGCAAGGAAAACAATGCGAACGCGAAATTAGATTTGAAGAGGCCCCGACGTTACCGGCTCCGTTTCGCAAAACAGCCACCGGCGGGACGGAACGTACCGACCCGCTCGCGAAGGGCCTATTTCGGGCATAACTAGAAGTTTTTTCTTGATGACTTAGTTAATGAACGTGAAATTGCGATCGCATGCTGGCGCTCGCGGACATGCGCCAAGGTAATATTAACCGAAAACGAATATGCCGAATAAATCTCTCATGTGAGCGATGACGATGAATGGGTTACACCAGGTCAATTGCCTCTATTATGAACCGTTCCGTTCGATATTAACATCGAGATGTGACTAATCGAATTTTATTGATTAAGAGCCCTTTCAGGCTTGGATACTGTATCCGAGATACGCGTATCACAGATACAGAAAATACATGCGTTTATATGTACGTTTTCACACTGCATTCAGCACAGCATACCGTATCGCGATACTAAGAGCCCTTTCAGACTAGGATACTGTATCCGAGATACTGTATGCGAGATACAGAATTTAGGCCAGATACAGATACTTTTGTTAGAATATAGTGTTGTAAATAAATTTTATCAGTACAATATCAGTGCTGTACGGTGCTTTTTATGAAATGGACATTGAAGAGTGCGCTATGCTGTGGTATATTATATTTCTGGGCCCTAACTACAGTGTACCATGTATAATAATTTATTTCCGTAACTTACAATTTACTTGATAGTTCGCGAACAGTTACTAGATAGTAGTGCACTGATTAATACAAATGAAACATCAATTCGCTTATCTAAAGGGTTTTCACTGCAATCCGTAAAAACTTAAAAGCAATATAAATTAACGAATAAACTCATTATTCATCGCTAATGAACAATATTATTGAAATATTTCATTAAATTTTTGTTATCCATCTTGAGATGATTATTGTAAAAATCAGTAAGCTTTCGACAAATAATCGTCTTGTTTCGAGAATTTTTAATAATATAATAATTTGATTTATTTAGCTAATGAATTTATGCATTCCTTTTTGAATGCACTGTATAATTACTTTTATAAATATACCTACCATATTCATTTTGTTGAACAATTGTCATTTCTTCAAAATTTTCACACATCTGTTTGGTAATTTCCACCCAACATTTTTGTTTTATATTTCTGTCGAAATGATTTTCATTACTTGTATCCCATATACAAGAATTCGGTTCTACCAAACTTATAAATTTCTCGTTATCAAAAACTTTATTCTCCATGGTACAATCGAAAAACCGTTCTATTCCACTTCACTTCTACTAAGAAATAATAAAAATATTGTACACCTATGCTATTGTGCTTTTTGAATCGCAAAAGTATGCAAGTCTGAACAGGTCCATAAGCCACAATGATAATTCGGTATCCCGGATTCGGATACTGTCGCCGGCGGCTGAATGAGCGACATTCAGAAATTTAGTATCGCGATACGGTATGCTGTGCTGAATGCAGTGTGAAAACGTACATATAAACGCATGTATTTTCTGTATTTCGAATACAGTATCTCGGATACAGTATCCAAGTCTGAAAGGGCTCTAAGAGCCCTTTCAGACTAGGATACTGTATCCGAGATACTGTATTCGAGATACAGAATTTAGGCCAGATACAGTCAAGATATTTTTGTTAGAATATAGTTTTGTAAATAAATTTTATCAGTGCAATATCAGTGCTGTACGGTGCTTTTTATCAAATGGACATTGAAGAGTGCGCTATGCTGTGGTATATTATAAACAAAAAGAAAAAAATTAAATGGAGACGAACTATGTGGGTTCATCCTATAATGGAATTAAGGGAAACTTAATTAATTTATAACCTTCTTCACCAAGAATTACTACAATATCGAACAAAGTTTTTTAATTATTATCGAACGTCCATAGAATCTTTTGAAGAACTTCATAATATTCGTTATCAAAAACTTTATTCTCCATGGTACAATCGAAAAACCGTTCTATTCCACTTCACTTCTACTATTTGATAATAAAAATATTGTACACCTATGCTATTGTGCTTTTTGAATCGCAAAAGTATGCAAGTCTGAACAGGTCCATAAGCCACAATGATAATTCGGTATCCCGGATTCGGATACTGTCGCCGGCGGCTGAATGAGCGAGAATCAGAAATTTAGTATCGCGATACGGTATGCTGTGCTGAATGCAGTGTGAAAACGTACATATAAACGCATGTATTTTCTGTATCTGGGATACACGTATCTCGGATACAGTATCCAAGTCTGAAAGGGCTCTAAATTTCTGAATCTCGCTAATTCAGCCGCCGGCGACAGTATCCGAATCCGGGATAACGAATTATCATTGTGGCTTATGGACCTGTTCAGACTTGCATACTTTTGCGATTCAAAAAGCACAATAGCATAGGTGTACAATATTTTTATTATTTATTAGTAGAAGTGAAGTGGAATAGAATGGTTTTTCGATTGTACCATGGAGAATAAAGTTTTTGATAACGAGAAATTAATAAGTTTGGTAGAACCGAATTCTTGTATATGGGATACAAGTAATGAAAATCATTTCGACAGAAATATAAAACAAAAATGTTGGGTGGAAATTACCAAACAGATGTGTGAAAATTTTGAAGAAATGACAATTGTTCAACAAATTGAATATGGTAGGTATATTTATAAAAGTAATTATACAGTGCATTCATAAAGGAATGCATAAATTCATTAGCTAAATAAATCAAATTATTATATTATTAAAAATTCTCGAAACAAGACGATTATTTGTCGAAAGCTTACTGATTTTTACAATAATCATCTCAAGATGGATAACAAAAATTAAATGAAATATTTCAATAATATTGTTTATTAGCGATGAATAATGAGTTTATTCGTTAATTTATATTGCTTTTAAGTTTTTACGGATTGCAGTGAAAACCCTTTAGATAAGCGAATTGATGTTTCATTTGTATTAATCAGTGCACTACTATCTAGTAACTGTTCGCAAACTATCAAGTAAATTGTAGGTTACGGAAATAAATTATACATAGTTAGGGTCCAGAAATATAATATACCACAGCATAGCGCACTCTTCAATGTCCATTTCATAAAAAGCACCGTACAGCACTGATATTATTTACAAAACTATATTCTAACAAAAGTATCTTGACTGTATCTGGCCTAAATCCTGTATCTCGCATACAGTATCTCGGATACAGTATCCTAGTCTGAAAGGGCTCTAAGGCTCATAACAATATGACAATAGAGGCCTCGGTAGAGCAGGCGGTATGGTTTACCGCTTGTAAACCGAGGATTGTGGGTTCGAGTCCCACCTTGCTCTTGGGTGTTGTATATGTCAGGAATTTAGTAGTTACAGTTTTAAGAGGAATTGTTGGGTAATGTGCATCGTTCACAAGCCCATTGGCCGTTCGGAACCGGCGTTAAACTGTAGGTCCTTCGAGTTAAAAAAAAAATAAAAATATGACAATAATTTCGATCGTAAAAAACGTATAGATTACTTTCCGGGGAAATTCTATTTCAGTATAGGTCAATCTATATTCGAACCTGGAAAAAATGATATGGGTTACCTGCGTAGTCTTAAGCTTCAGTTCCACCGGAGGAACATTTTGTTGGTAAATGTTTCTCTTTGTTGCCGTAGGTAGAAACTTATGGCAACATACGTTCATTTCTTATTTCCACTGAAGCAACTGAAATTGTCAATAGTTGCATATTATTAAGTAGAAACAATCAACATTTGTTGCCGAAACATGAAGAAATTTTTAGGATCATTTTAGAACATTTAAGGAACAAGCAACAATAAGAAAATGTTCCTCCGGTGGAAACGTAGCTATATATTTATTCGTTTTCGTACTTCACTGCACACTGAAAATCTGCGACACGAATGTTTACTGGTTGCGTTCTCGATACGTTTACACTGTGTTAGCAACGCGGATTTGTTTACACATGTTTCCTATTTTCCTATGAAAATGGAAACCGGCGACAAGTATGAACAGTCAAATTTTAAGGAATATTTTGGAACATTTTGGAACCTTTACGGAAACACGCAACAGCAACAAAAATGTTCATCCGATGTAATCGTAGCGTGAAGGGTGACAAGTAGAAACAGTCAACATTTGTTGCCGACACATAAAAAATTTTTACGGAAACACGTAACAGCAACAAAAATGTTCCTTCGGTGGAACTGTAGCTTCAAAGTCTAGTACAGAGTTTCCCAAACTGTGAGCTGCGACGCGCTTTGGCACTTCACAGGGCTGTCGTGATACATTTGGCATAACTCAACGAAAAATAGGGTAAACACCCACAAATATCGGAATTTTTGGAGTGGTCTATTATAACTTGATCCTGTGTAAAATTAGCTGGCGATCGCAGAATATTATTGCAAGTTGGCAAGCCTCCTGGATCGTAAGGTATGATCGGGATGGACATGTCGATGTGCCTTTCGCTATAGATCTTGAATATTCTGGAAGATATTTCGGAAAGCATTTAAGCAAAAGCTGAATACCCTTAATCTCTCTCTGCAAGGAGAGAGATTTGAAATCAACAAAGTGTCAGCTTCCACGATAAGCTCAAGTTATGGAGAAGATATCGAAAATTCTTTTTCAATATGTGACGTCAAATGCACTTAATCTTCCTCAAGATTTGAAAACCATGTTTTCAAAGGAAGTTCCTACTTTTTGTCCCACAAAACTTCTCTTCTTTTTTATCCAATTTTTTTTTTGAGGTGAGGTATTTTTGAACCACCTCCGTATGTTCACTGAAACTTTAATTATACAATTGGTCGCTCAACACCGCCACCCAGATTTTCTCTAGAATTCTTCATAAATAACAAAATATTGTCAAACTATTCCAGAGGCACTGTGAACTTTTCTTGATATATTGGAACAATCAGTGGAACTTTCTTCGGAAGATCCGCTAAAAAGGTTTATACGCCTACGGCCTCATAGTTTTTATTTATTCACGGCGAAGGAAAATTTCCAGAACTCTGCCCACAGCCGACTTCGTTGCTTTTATTTCTTCGAATGCCAATTTGGTTGAATTATAGAACAGAGCTGCTGAATAACTTATAACAGAGATTGACGCCTCTCAATTGTGAAGTTTTGGTGAAAAATTGAAATTAAACTACCAACTTGATTTAACTGGTAATTAAAATTATATACTTAATATCTTTTTAACCCCCCGAGTCAAATCGAAGGGGTTGTGGAGATGAGCAAAGCCGTCAAAACCTCGAAAAAGAATGAAATCTCCACATTCAAATGGTGACGATTGAGGAAAAGAGTTGAAAACCACAAATGATGAAACCTCAATATCAAAAGCTACGAAAAAATAAAAAACAAGAAATATCTACATAAAATGGCGTCTGTTGAAGAAAGAAGTCAATAACGTCAAAAGGCGTGCGTAACATAAACCTAATCTACGAACAAATTTTCAACCCTCTAACTCAATTTTGAGGGGGCAAGTTTGGAATGTCCAACCAAGCATGAATCACACAACATTAACTTTTTCTAGAATAGAATCAACTTTGAACATAGTCGAAATTACTTGTAATGTCTTTCTGAAGACAAATTTTCAAAGCAGATAATTAGGAACCTGTTTTGTACATTATAATTAAGAACCTAATTTGTTCATTATGTGGGTGAGGGTCTCCCTTAGCATATTTTATTAGCGGACCTCACTATTAGATTGAACAGCACGTAATTATTTAATGACGGCCAGAGTTACGTAAAATTTAATAAAGAATAGTCGTCTGTTTTTTGACTTCCAAATTTTATTAAAATTCATAAACGCCAAATAAATTTCAATCCCTCAAGTTTTGTGAAAGTTATAATTTTCATAACGAAACGTTGACTGTTCAATAAAGGCGGTTTTCTAAAACAAATTGCCTGTTATTGCCAAGAAAAGCAAGCAAATAACTATATATTACACGCAAGAATAATACAAATATATATATATATATATATATATATATATATATATATATATATATATATATATATATATATATATAGTGAGTTTCAAAAAGTTTGCACCATATCGAAAACTGTTTTATTATCCATTTGTCAGAAAATTTTCTTCTTGATGAAAATTGGGGCCTTGCGGGAATTTTCGATTTCAGATGTCAAAATTGGAGAACAAAAATAGACGTTTGGATCAAGAGTAAACTACTCTTATTTTCAACATTATTAAAAAAGTTCATTTAACAAAGTTGTTTAAATTTGAAAACAAATTTCGGATGTAAAATCATAGCCGACTGCGCAACAAAACAAAAAAAAATTTCGTATGGTTTGCGCCTCATACAAAGTACTAGGATGTCATATAATTACACCTTAGGTGCCTCCCTTATATTACTATAATTAATTTAATATATTATTTGTTGTCATTGAATCATACTGATATTTACTGTGGACATACATACAGTGAAATATCAAATTTGCACCGAAAAACTCGTCAAAATTTGAACCGTTTTCAACGACCTTCGATATATTAGTTCGAATAATGAGTTGCACTAAATTTCACATTGAAATATTCCTATAGTATTATAAGGGAGGCACGTGAGGCGTATATGAGATACTAGTACTCTTTATGGGGCTTGAGCAATAAAAAAATTGATTGTTTTTGATTTATTGCGTAGATCGCTTTGATTTCAAATTTGAAAATTGTTTTCAAATCTAAACAACATTTCCATATTAACGTTTTTGATATTGTCGAAAATAAGAGTAGTTCCGAAATTTCTATTTTTGGTTCTCCCCTGTTCACAAATTTAGAATTTTGACATCAAATATTTTCTGACAAATGGATATTAAAAAAGTTTCCCATATGGTGCAAACATTTTGAAACTGATAGATATATATATATATATATATATATATATATATATATATATATATATATATATTTATAAATAAAAATATATATATTTATATATATATATATAATTTGTAGTGACATAAAATTTCCATTTATATAGCTGAAGATATGATAAAACTAAGATAATATTGAAGAAACTTTTTGCATATAAATTTTTAATACACCCTCGGCCATCGCGCGAAGCAACTTCAACATAATAACTTCGCCAACGGCCCAAAGGGGAGAAATAAACTCTCGAATTGCGATCTCGTTTCCTACAGGAAAATCGAATTTTTCGATTTTCCTTCCGTACGCGGCGACATCTGTCGTCGCCGCCTCTTCCACCTCCGACCCCTCTCACGTTCCGCTCCGACTGACGACTGGAAAACGCGATGCCACGTACGAGTCAAAGGGTTGAAGTGCGCTCGAGAGTTTCCCCTCTGATGGGAAACCCCTCGACTCGAGTTTTCGACAGGTATCATCGAAACTTTGCCGGATGGCCATTTAACGGCGCGCCAAGTCGTGGAGTTATTGATTTCGAGATCGACGGAAACGGCGCGTGTGGTGGAAATTGGAAAACGGATAGGCGGGAAAAACTAAGTGCCTACGGGGAAATTTTCGATGTGAATCTTGTGCGAAAAGTATGCGTTGAAAAAAAAGGCAATGGAAAAATTATCATTCGGAATTTTCCTCGATTCCAATTATTATTAACTTTCAAATCGATCCACTAATTTTGAAAATTTGAATTCACAGTTCACGACTTTATTGTTCCACTATTATTATTTCCCCTAAATGTTTGAGGGGCATAAAGGCCTACAATAATGAAGAGTGGAAAAATTTATTTTCAAGTTCACGGAGAATTGAACTACTTGAAGATGTTCGATTTTTTTATCGAAACATACAACGCATCGCTATGTGAAAAAAATTTCGCTTGTTGATGAAAAGAAAATCTAGATAACTTCATGTGAAATAATATTTTAAATTGTGTCAATAAATGTATATTTTCAATTCATTTTCGAAATTGACGCAAATATCACTTTATCCAAGTAACTTGAATAATTGAATTCTATTTGAAGAAAATCAAATTGATTCCTTAAATTATTATTTGTGGACATCTGCACCAACTTTAAGAATGAATTGAAAATAAGTATACATTTTTTTTTTGATTTTTTAAAATCCGTTGTTTTGGCGACTCGAATATCACACAGTTTTTGTCAATTTATTTAACGAACGGAGGCAGTCGTTGACACGTCCTTCGGGCTTTTCGGACGTCGTCAGAAGTTCAAGATGGAAAAACTTTCGAGGATAGAGAAGCAGCAAAAACGTGTCAACGCAACTTTCGTGTGCGGGTCAGATGTATGATTTGTTTTTTTTTAGTTCGATACTCAGCCGAAATGAACATATATATAATATATATATATATATATATATATATATATATATATATATATATATATATATATATTATATATATATATATATATATATATATATATATATATATATATATATATATATATATATATATATATATATATATATATATATATATATATATATATATATATATATTTATTTATTTATTTACTTATTTTAATTGTTGTTGCCTGTGAACTATTTTTAATAAAATCGAGATTTTTGAGATTCACCAAGCCTGTTATGCTAATAACTAATAATTATTATCAAATATATATATATATATATGTATATATATATATACTTGCATGCGTGTCCGGTGTTGATCAGATTCCCTTATGGAGTGAACTATTCCTCAATGTCAATAGAAAAATAATTCAATGTGAACATTTTTTAATAAAATCGAGATTTTTGAGATTCACCAAGCCTGTTATGCTAATAACTAATAATTATCAAATATATATATATATATATATATATATATATATATATATATATATATATATATATATATATATATATATATATACTTGTATGCGTGTCCGGTGGTAATCAGATTCCCTTATGGAGTGAACTATTCCTCAATGTCAATAGAAAAATAATTCTATGTGAACATTTTTTTTGGTATTGTTGGTGAAGATAACATTATCATTTAATCTATAATGCGCTAATTTTATTCAACGTTTTGTACCGCTTTCGACTACGAAGCGCCCTCAAGGTTTACCGATGCGCCACCTACACATTTCTTCGTCTCTTGCGAAGTTATAATCAGAACAATTCAAGGTATAAGAAGTATCAACATTTACCAACAATTATAAAATAGAAATTAATTCATCTTACTTTATTCTGCCATCAGCAAGCAGCATTACAATATTTTTTAATATAAACATACACAATTTATGTGCAGTCTTCGGATCCTCATAATAGCAAACTATTTAAAACGACGGCATTGTTTGTGCTTCAAAAAGTCCATTTATCGCTAAAAAAAATAATAGCTGAATGAAGTATTTTTGTTTTACCAATTTGCGGATCTCTTTGGCTTTCGCTCGTTTTGGCATCGGTTCGAGATGAGTTTTCCGATTTTCTTTTGCCGTTTCGAAATCGGGCATGGTTCCAAAAAGCTATTTTGCAACTCTTCCAAGTGCATTTTCTACGATGCAGTTTTTTCACTATTTCGTTATCGCGAAATGCAGATTGGCTCGTTGTTCCAAAATTGTAGCTATACTTTGACTTGTTGGACTTATCTCGATTGATTCTACTACTTCAATTTGAAACCTTAAACTCTGCATTTTTAAAATGATAATGTTTTGTATATTATAAACTTGATATCATACTACGAGGGTATTCCACAATGATCCCGAACGAACGAAACAAACAAACTATATTGGAAACGATATCTTCATGTTATTGAGGCTCATCAGTATCGTCCAGGCGCGGATCCAGAGGGGGGGAACGCTAACCCTACCACCCCCCCTCCGCCCACCGGCCCGGGCCCCACCTAATTGTTTTGATTGGGAGCTACTCGATTTACCATTTCCCAAAATACCAGTACTTTTTGGCTTTTGAATTTATAAGAGTACTTTCAAGATTTAATATCAACAGTGGCAATGCTGCAGAGGCCAGAGAGAAAAGGAAACGCTGCGAATGAATATATACCTTATTCACTTCATTGAAATAGAAAAGACGGGTAAATGCAACATCGATTGAAGCTAGCTGCTCGGTTCAAAGAGGATACCTACATTAATTCTCACACAATGTCGACCAATCACAACTATAGGCTTTCGGGTTGTTCGTTGGACATGGACCGTTGGACGTTGTCACTAGTCGTGGACGAAAACTTGTTTTTAAAATGAGTTCAGTGCACTAAGTTAAAACGATAAAGTTTTAATAAAAACATTGCGACCTACCCCGGAATTAAACAATTTGGTGCAGCGTAACAAACAACAGAATCGCGGTTTTAATATCAGAAATTATGAGAGACATCCTTGGCTAACCGGATCACAGGTAAATAATAAATTATTTTGTTGGGAGTGTTTACTTTTTACTAGGGAAAATGTCTCTATTTGGGGCCGCTTAAGATTTGACGATTTAAAAATTTTATCACGTTCTCTGGAAAGGCACGAAAAATCCCAGGAACATGTCGTGTCGCGGATCAAAGTAGACACTCGAAAGTGAAAACAATTTTTTTCCAAAGAAATTAATATTTTAGGGTGCTTGTTTTACTTTGATTTTGTTCAAATTATAAGGCGGTTGATCTTGATAATCCAATTTTCGCCTATGGTGTATTTTTTAACACCTCTTGTAGCCTCCTTAAACCAACGCCTCACGAGCCGCCACTGATATATATATATATATATATATATATATATATATATATATATATATATATATATATATATATATATATATATATATATATATATATAGAAAACAGAATTCTTCGTGTTAACGACACACGTTCGTGGCAATAAAATGAAGTGAACTAGGACATTTATTTGAAACTAATCAAACAAACCTCCTAGCGGAGCTGGTTATACGAGTTCACGAAACATCGAAATGCATCCATATACCTTAGGATGGTGTATGTTAGAAACATTAAGTTGTTTATCACAATCAATGGAAATGATAGACAGTCTGTTTCGCCCTTATTTGGGGCTCATCAGTATCATCTATCCTTCGAAAGTGATAACCAACCAAATATTTCCAACGACGTTATATTTTCCTTCCAGTGACTATATGGCATATAAATATGACACAGCGCCACCAGTCGGAAACACATGAACCACATCCCACAGATAGAAGAAAACATTTCGGCAACATGAACTCGCACGTCCTGACACCCGAAGGTGGTTACTATAATCGCTAAGCAAGAGTAAAGTTGATACATCCATTCGAAGTAATTCAAACTTCACACGCCGCAAGTAACAAGCGCTCCAAAATTTTATCCCTTTTACAGGTAGCAAATGAATAGAAAACAGAATTCTTCGTGTTAACGACACACGTTCGTGGCAATAAAATGAAGTGAACTAGGACATTTATTTGAAACTAATCAAACAAACCTCCTAGCGGAGCTGGTTATACGAGTTCACGAAACATTGAAATGCATCCATATACCTTAGGATGGTGTATGTTAGAAACATTAAGTTATTTATCACAATCAATGGAAATGATAGACAGTCTGTTTCGCCCTTATTTGGGGCTCATCAGTATCATCTATCCATCGAAAGTGATAACCAACCAAATATTTCCAACGACGTTATATTTTCCTTCCAGTGACTATATGGCATATAAATATGACACAGCGCCACCAGTCGGAAACAAATGAAACACATCCCACAGATGAGCCCCAAATAAGGGCGAAACAGACTGTCTATCATTTCCATTGATTGTGATAAACAACTTAATGTTTCTAACATACACCATCCTAAGGTATATGGATGCATTTCGATGTTTCGTGAACTCGTATAACCAGCTCCGCTAGGAGGTTTGTTTGATTAGTTTCAAATAAATGTCCTAGTTCACTTCATTTTATATATATATATATATATATATATATATATATATATATATATATATATATTTATATAATCCTGAAGTCCTCCGGGGGTCGCAATTCTCCAGAGTTCCTCGTGAAATTCTTCAAACAGCATGTTACAAACGATAGTCATCTGTACGGCAGGTTGAGTTCTAGAGAACCCACTTAGTGTACAATATACGAAAAGCCTCTCTGAAGAACGATCTCGTAATTTCAGGTTATATTGAGTTATTTGGCAATTGCGTAACGACGTTAGCATATTGCCGCATTCAAAAAGCCGTAACTCCGTTCAAATTTACGCTCCTTTAACACGTATTTAATGGCCCTGGGTTAACTAAGTCATCACGAAAAACTTTCAGATACTCCCGGTAAATTCCGCCGCGGTAAATGTAATGACTAATGGTCGTTTTATGATTCGGGGGACGATTTTAATGTATTTTCGTGGAACAAGAAAACGAGACGCCCCGGTGTCGGATTTGTTTCAAATATAATTTATAAGGAAATTTACGGCCCGAGTCGTTAAAAAGATAAGTTTGAACGTAACCAAATTTATGGCCTCACCCGGCCCCCGAACAGCCAGCCGATATCGATCGCGTTCGAAAAGAGACGTGCCGCTGCTCTTGGTCGCCCAGCGTCGACGTCGTGTCGGACGAGGTGAAACGACCGCAGAATTTTTCTGCGTTTCCGCGTAGAATTAGCGCGAATTTCGTATATTCCGAAAACTGGGGTTTAGAGTTTTTGACATTGAAGAGGGTTACGCGTCAGTCGTAAATCGCCGCTTTTCTCTGTGCGTTTATTTGGGAACTGATTATCATAATATGGGATTTTATGTGGTATTTTATATCACCTGGTTATCTGAGTAAGGAATGGTCGATTCTATGTACGAGGATGGTTCGAAAAGTTTACAATGAAATGGATAATTTTGAGGTATATATCAGATAATGTATATAAAACTATATTAAACATAAGCGGGCATCCATTAATTGAGTGAGATAATTTTGGCGATTTTTTGACTCCCCCTCCCCCCTTGGTGAGATGTCGTGAGTTCTTGCTCGACCACCTCCCCGCCCCGAGTCTCACGTGAGATTTTTTAAAATGCATATTTGTTATATGAATGGGTTAATCTGTGCTAATTCTATTAGTTCAAGTAAATCAGTAATATTTTATAAAAATGTCAAAAACATTAAGTTAATAATAAAACAATGGTTGTAATGAGCACAGTTTTTTCTTCAGTGAAAATTATTGGTGTATTGTATGTTTATTTTTATAAGGTGGCATTTTTTTATGAATAATTTTCTCATCGTACGGTATATGAAGAAGAAATATTTACTCCAAAAAAAGTATTTACTGTTGATGAATATTTATCAATAGTTAACGAATAATGTTAGGAAAATACTTTTTTGTACAACTGTCAGAAGAAGACTACATTCACGAATCGCTATGGATACGCAAAGTTTTCCATTTTTTAACTAGCGAAAAAAAGATAATTTTTCACCGTGAAAAAAAGACCATAAAATATAGAAATAATGCATTCAATGAAAATTAATTTAAAAAAAAGATTTGAAATTACAGAATTTGCAGTATCCATCACGTCTTGTGGTGTATCACTATCACTGGCAATATTAGTATAATCCATCGTAGAATTTGTGAAATACGCGAAACAATTTACAAAATATTTAATTTGACGCTTGTTAAATAAATTACGTTTCCTTGGTTACACTCACTCTGACATAAAATCATAGAATATATCGATAAACATACTTGACTGCATGCATTTTAATTTTCAAAATAAAATGACTCTTAATAAATACTTATAATTTAAATAGTTTTTTTGCCAGTTGTACAAAAAATATTGTTTGTATTTCGTGAGCGAAATCAGTATTTCATGGCGCATTTTATTAATGAATTTTAAGCCTCGATTTGACGATCTCGGCTAAAAATTTACATTCTTATACGCCATTAAAAAAACACTGATTTCGCACACTTAATACAAAAATAACTATTTCATATTTAATGAATTAATAAATTGTTTCGAACCAAACGAATTTATTTATGGTTAATAAATTCTTCCATCAGTGCATAATTAAACCGCGATGAATATTTTTATAAATTATTTAGCTATATTTTAGTGGATAAACATTTTTTACTTAAGTTAACGCAGTTTTCTCGCAATTTTATACTGTTTCTTGCGAAAAAAAATTACGCGATATTTGATGAAACCACCCCCTTTCCCACGTGAGATTGAGTGAGATTTTCCTCTACCCCCTCCCCCTTAAAACCTCACGTGATTAATGGATGCCCCCTAACAATTGTTTAGACCAAGGCTGCCCAACCTCAGGCCCGCGGGCCACGATGTGATTCAAAGAGAATCATGTTGAAAAATTTCTTCACCTTGAGAGAGCAGGTGTTGGAATTTTAGAAGAAGAAAGGCTGTTTCATTTGGAAACTGATTGACTGAAAAAAGAATCCTGGTTGAGTGATTTTGCATCTACTGTTGACATTATCAATTACCTCAATATTTTAAATCTCAAATTACAAGGAAAAAGTTGTTCACTTCCGACCGCGCTTCTGACTATGCTTACTTTGATAAGAGGATTCAAAGCTGAATTAAATCTGTTTTCAATGAATTAAGCCGATGAAAATATTGCCCACTTTCCTACACTCAAAGAAATGAAAGAGAAGCTCAATATCGACAATATCCATTGTACTAAGTAGGAATCTAAAATTAGATGCTTATTAATGTCGTATTATTATTAGATGCTTATTAATGTCGTTTCAGAGCAGATTCCAGGAGAAGTATAAAAACAAATTGACAAATTTTTGTGAATCCTTTTACGAACAGTTTGACTGAAATAATAAGTCTTCCTGCTAATATTCAGTTGGAACTCACAAATCGTCAAAATTATTCTGCAATAAAAAACTCTTTTCAGAAAAAATATTGTCAAAGTCAGAAACTTCTCAGAAGAATTTGTAGATTTTTGGAAACTGGTACCAAAAGAAAATTTTCCTGCAATAACTAACCTGGCCTTCCAATTTCTAAGTAGTTTCGGTTCAACATATGTTTGTAATCCGAGTTACTTATATAAAAAATAAATTTTTTTGTTGTGTATGTCAACATCTGAACGCCTAATATAGGAAAATTATTGAAACAAAAAAAATTCAGAAATCACATTGATTGTGCCAATTTTTAAGTTTGATTTTAAATTTTGTTAATTGTATTTCTTTAAATAGCAGAATATGCTGTTTATGTTATTATTTTAATTGAACTGTCACTGGTCAGTGGCCCGCCTGTGATATTTGAATCGTCCTTTTTGCCCGACTGTTAAAAAGGTTGGGCAGCCTTGGTTTAGACGAACACAGTGGCTCTTCAGATGAGTAATTCAAAATATCTTCACAAATGGAATATATTACGAATATTGAAATAGGAAATACAAATAGGGATGTGGAAACCTAAACGTAATGTATTGACAGGTAGATAATAGTTTAAAAATGGGTGAACATAACACGTACGGAGATTCAATATTTCACTAAAATAAATTTAAGCAGTGAAAATTATTCATTTATATTATATGATTCAGTAAATTATTTGAACTTTTCCTGATGTTGATTTCAAGTGTTTTTAATAAATTAAGTTTATAGACTTTCTTCTCTGTATATAATATATTGAATTCGTTATTATACCAACTAGTGGTCCTATATGACATTAAGGGTACATTTGTAAAATAAAGTGTCGAAAATTGACAAACACAAATCCCCGTCCCAAAACTTCGAATACACACGAGTATAAGATGATATTATGTGTGTACTGTGGATCTCAACTTTGTGTACTGTGGATACCCCTCTGATAAGTCACGAACTTGCCGAACCACCCTCGTATATCGTCTTCATTTGATGGACGGGGTTGTAAGTGCCTCTCTGATAGTTTTCACTTGCAAAGCGTAATGTCTTGTGTGTAACAAGTTCTAATGTTTCTTAATGATCTTATAGATAGGGAAGACCGGGTACAAAAGTAACATTTTGTATGTTCGCCTTGGTTTCTCGTTAGGTGTTATCATTTGGGTGAAATTGATATAGCCATACATAAATTCCGTTTATGTTCTATACATTAGCATCTTAAATTACCTTATTATTGTGTATTTTGCATGAATCACAGAAACTTTAAAAAAATTTGTCATTTGTTACTTTCGACCACGTTGGCGGGCCGAAAGTAACACGTTGTGGGTCGAAAGTAACAGGGCAAAGGGGTTTGTAATGCATATGATATGACATATTTAATCAAACAAATATTTATTGGAAGATTAAGTGTCAGTCATCTCTATTCAGACTCGCAATTATGGCACACATAATTCATTGACGCATTCAGTATCTATGAGACCACATTTTGCATTCGAAACAATGTAAACTTTGCTCATTCAGTCGACTATTGCTAAAATTTTCTAAACAAACAAGGTAGAAGCAATCTTCGTCGTCAAATTTATTTTCCTTGTCTAAAACTGCGCTAATATTTCTAGCTTAAATTTTTTTTATATATCTATGCAATGTAACATGGCAGACATTCAATTTTTTTTGCCTTGGCTCTAATTTTTTCACCATTATTAAAATGCTCTTCAGCCGCTTTTCGATAGACTTCCATGTTAGTTGTTATTCGTGCGGTGGTTCTTATGCGTTGTCGCGGCATTTTGTTGAAATAAACACACACATAAAAAGTTTACTTATAGTAAACCAATACGGGGACAAAAGTAACATGTTACTTATGTACCCCACAGCATTTTTGTTAGAACATGAAAGATAACCTTGAAACGGAACATGCTAGACAAAAACGAAATTAGGTACTGCAAAATCAATCTAATCGAGTATCTATATGCAAATCTTCAGATTGATATCATCATTTTAATACTACATAAACATTGAATAAGTAAACGTCAAAAAATTTACTTTCGATTTGTGAAATCACGTAGCGTCCTCCCACACGATCTAACAGTGCGTGGCGCGAGCGGCGATTGAATGCAACTGAAGGTGGCGCCACTGGCTATCACCTGACAGCAGCTAAGTGGTGATTTGACAATTCTTGAAACCTACAGAGCATTTGTTACTTTCGACTAGCCGTTACTTTTGTACCCGGCGAAGGTAATTGATGAAAGAGATTGCATGAAATTATCCTATACATACATGCATGCCGTTTAAAACGAATTCACACGAGTATAAGATGATATTTGTGTACTGTAGATCGAAACTTGTGGTTAAACAGCTACCCTCTGAAAACTAACGAACCCTCCGAACCACCCCCGTATATCTTCTTCATTTGACGGACGGGGTTGAGTTCAACGACTCGTTTCGGTAGACCCGTTTAGTAGCAACGAACTGATATGGTGCGTTTCTGAAAGTATAAAACGTACTCTGGTTAAAACCTACAAATAATTTTTCTATTCAAGATACCTTATGCAGCCGGTATTCATGTAACTGAAAAATACCTGTCGAATTCGACTTGTTTTCCATTGTGAAAATAAACGAAGTTATTAATATGGAAATTGATTTTCACTCGGAAATTCGTAAAAAAAAATTTGGTAGATTTCTTCTGAATTGTTAAACGGTCTTTCAGTTTAAATTGAAATATTTCGTATATGACATCTTCAGAATCTATGAAAATGGCACTTTGATCCTCAATTATCGAAATTCTTCTAAATAGAAGTAGGTAAATTGTATATTAAAAATAAAACGAAAAGAAATATATAACGAAGAACTCAATGAAATTTCTGAAAGTAATACAAATGATTAATGTCAGATTTACTTGAATTACAATGTTGCAAAAGGTTCTTGTATGTTTTGATTGTACCACATGCTAACAATATTTCCTCTTTAATTTTTTCTATTTGATATGTGTATTAAAATATGAATGTTTTTTTGTACCTTTCAAGTTTTCTTTCTTTTCACGTATTTTTTATTCAATAATTACAAATGATAACTCATCTCAAGGAATGCTGTTTTAACGTTGTAACTTACAGGGGGAATATTCATTCTTCATAATTCAAATGAATATTCTATATATTTTACTACTCTAAATAATGGTTTCGATACATATATTTTTGTAGTTTTGGAAATATTTTTGTCCATATCCTCCAATTCCATCGTTTTTACAGTTTTCTTAAATTTGTTTATTCATCCATCTTTCTGAAAAACTACCTATATATTTTCATCAATATAATGATATCCTATTTAACTATATGAGAGGGAAACGTTGAAAATATTAATCATCTTTGAAAAAAATTTTTGAATTTCGGAAATTTTGTCTTTTTTTCGAATTACCTTCAGTCAAGCTAAAATTACAGCTCGCAATCCTTCGCTCTTTTATCATTTTTAACTAGAGCACTTTGTACTGTACAAAAATACTTCTATCAAGTCATACAATTTTATTAACCTACTTTTCTGAGTTTGTATTACACATACTTGCTGTAGTTTTCATTTTCCGAATCTTCATTGCAAAATGAAATAAAGAGAGAGATAACTATCGTATGATTTAACACAAAAACAAGGATATAAATTGGAACTATTAATATATTGAACTTCTATACTTGTCCTCGCAAAACTTCATAAAAATTACTATTAAAAAAATTTCCAAGATCGTATTGTTTAGAACGCCGGGAAAGAGACAAATTTTGTGTATTGTGAGTACTTTACAATTTCTTTAGAAAGTCCGAAATCTTCGCATCAAGATATAAATCACGTCCAATTTCAATTTTCAATATTATCTTTCACAGCGTGCCGACAACCATATGTTGCTTATCCTGAGGAAACTCCCACATAATTTGCCAATCGTCACGAAGAAATTTCCTACTCCTACCACAAGTCGCGTGAAGGAAATTAATCCCAAAAAAAACATGAAGAAATTTTCTTTTTGCAGTGGATTCTTTTTTTGTACTAAAATACTTTTAAATGTAAATATTTCTTGGATTGCTAATTTGTACGCATAGCTGGAAGTTCTCGTCGGAGGAGAATAAATTATTCCTCCCAAAAGTATAAATTAGGTCATTGAAAACTTTGAATTTTTTTTAACATTCTTCTACGTATTATGCAGAGTACTCCAAGAGTTTTAATTTGTCATTTTCCTCTATCGCCTCCATTCGAGTGGCTAATACAATTTCAACAGGTAGTCTGCTAAAATATTAGATAGATCCTTCGGGACCATAATTTCCATCCAATGTTGTATAGCGTGGATGAGGGTAGGAACAAGGCAAGAGGTATTAGGCGATACGAAACAAGAGAATATTACAGAATGAGAGCTAGTTAAGCGTTAATACGCTCCTCTGCGTCTATACCGTGTACGTGTGTGTCTGTGTGTTTGTGTGTTCGTATGGTCTCTCAATTTTCCGATAATAACCTACCCTAATCAAATTATGTGCGGTATATATTGTTTAACTATACTAGCGGAGCAAGCTAGATTGTGATGAGAAATTGAAGAAAATTGGATTTGCTCGCTAATAGGAGAAAGATAGTGAGGGGCAAAATATGTATTGGGGATGTTGTTCGTTTAGTCAATAAAATGTCCCCCATTTCTTTAATTAAAAAGTGGCTGTGAATTTTACTGTCACTAACAGCGATACCTAGTACTGAGGATATGAATACTTCTAATGATGTATGTTGTTTAAAAAATCACGTTTCTCCAAAGAAATCCTGCAAAAAATATTGATTTTTGATGGATGAGGAAAGCTAAATACACTAGGGGAGAATGAAATGAAGTATAAAGTTTCTCTATTAAGTTTATATTTCTTAAATTTGCAAAGTGCTTTCGACTTACGTCATCTTCGGTGCTTCCTTCAAAATTACGAAATTTGAAGTTAACCTTGAAGAGGTTAAGAAAATCTTGAAAACATTTAAATTAAATGAGTACTCCTAAGTTAGGTACAGGAAGAAGTGAAAATCTGATGAAGACATTTAGTTAAGAAATTTAAGTTTAGGCTTAGAATATAACGGAGATTCAAAAGATCATGTGGATATGTCTTATTTAAATTAACAAATAGATTTCTTGAAAGGAACATAATACCTACTTAAAGTGAAGTAAGGGGTTGCCAATCCACTGAAAAATTTCTTGAATTAAATAAAATTTTTAGTGGCAACCCCTTACTTCACTTTAAGTTGGTATTATGTTCCTCCATTTGACAGGAGTCATCACTTTCAAGGCATTGTTAATTTTGATTAGATATATGCGCACATGATCTTTTGAATCTCAACATATTTTCCGTTCCATTCTGAGAAGCCATTTTCACGTAGATATTTCCAATTTTCTTATAAATATCCGTCCAGGTACATATTGATATCTCCAGCGGTTCGTATCACACTAAATGAGCTGAATTATTTTTATCTGGAATTGTTTTCGTTGCAGAAAAATTGCCGAACTCCACAGCTTCTGCAGATTGAGTTAAAGGGTTGAAGCTTGGTACGTACATTGAGTATATGTTGACTTGAGATCCTGTTTTGGATTCAACTCTTTTTCTCAACCGCGCTGCATTTCGTGGTGACTATTCCGTTCAAATTGCATCCCGATCTGTTTCGCGGCTATCAGTACGCGATGCACTTCGCGAAGTTTTTTTCACGATAGAGTTTTGAAATTTGGTATGTGGATTGAGTTGATGTTGAGGGGCGTTTCTTCGTTGATTTCAACTTTTTTTCTCACCCAGGATGCACTTCGCGAATTTTTTAGAATCGCATCTCGACGCGATGCATTTCGCGAGAAAAATACGACCTTAGGCACGAAGCTTTGTTACTTTCGCATTTTTTCAACTTACCAAGGATGTTATTTGTAATAAACAGTTGAACATCTTTTATTATACCAATATATAAGATTTAACTGAATGCGTTAAAATAGAAATTCGGAAACAATGAGCGGACACATCCGAAATATTTCTGTCGAAATGCCGCGCTTTGGAAATCCGTTTGTTTAGTCGTGATATTTTCCGGGAAATAACGCGGACGCATCCGAGTTCGGAAATGAAAACATTAATGGATTTTACTGTTGGTAATACGCCATAAAGTTCCATTCGAAATTTATGTCCGCTTTCCGTTCATTGCGAGATGGTTATTATGCGATGGCACATCCCGAAATTCCTCGAATTAATTTTAAAACCGAATAAACGAAAAAACATGCCGTTATACGACTTAATTTTTAATTTGGTTTGTTCGGAACCTTGTGCAGCCTTGATTTTGTTTTGTCTGAAAACAGGAAATGGGACATTTCTAATGTGAATTCGGTCGCTTAGTTTGAAACTATGATCCTATCAATGATTGAACATCTAGCCCGGTCAAGTTAGCATAAAAATAGAGGTCACCTTGCATAAATTCCCAACCAGCTGAATTTTTGCATAAACGTTGGGGACACCATTATAATGAAATTGTAAAAAGTCCCCATAAATCCTGTGTTTGCTAAAAAAGTTATTCGAGGTCAAAGGTCACAAAAATGGATTTTTGGCGAAACGGTTAGTTTTATCAAAAAATGTTTCAAACAAAAGTTATAGAACAAGCAAATGTCTACAAAAATGGTTCCTACTTTTTTTCTTCTAAGATTCACCATTTCTGAGAAAAAGCGATTTTAAAATTTTCTGGAATTGTATTCTCCATATTATACATGAGTACGCATAAAAAAGAATGGGGTTGGAAGCTAGTTAATAATGTTTTGGAACCAATCCACACTCTACTTCCACCTGCACCAGAACATCTACTAAACACCATCTTTTGCAACTGAAAAATAGGGTGCAATTCGAAATGCGGCTGCAAAAAAGTTGGGTTGTTTTTTTCACTAGCATGCACCAATTGTTAGGGCAACTCGTGCGATAATGTCGAATCTCTAACAGAGGAAGATGCTGACTTCGACGACGAAACAGATGTATTACAGTTAGAGCAATCAACAGAAGAAAAAGAAGGAGAAGAGGAGGAAGAAGAAGAAGAAAACTGTGAATAATCAGTTCCCTAAAATAATTTATAAATTGCTAGTATTCAACCACCAAATTGTTTTTATATTGGGTGTTGAGATATAAACCCTCATGATTGTTTTAAATTTATTTTCTTCAATTAACGTCAAATAAATAGTAAGTAGTCATTTAAAAATTGAAATGTAAATGAATGCAATTATAGTAACTAACAAAGTTTTTGTAAACCTTTTATTTGTAAAAAAAATTGCTATATTTCAAGTGGTTGAAAAAGAAGCAGTAAAATTTCGAAACTGGTCAGCCAAATTATTTTGTTTTATTTTGTTTAATCCCCTCATCCCTAGATGATTTTTACATTTATGCCGTATAGTTGGACTACCGGGGAAACGTTAAGAAAAGTCCGATACAAAAGAGAATACAATTCCACTAAATTTTAAAATCGCTTTTTCTCAGAAATGGTAAATCTTAGAAGAAAAAAAGTGGGAACCATTTTTGTAGACATTTGCTTGTTCTACAACTTTTGTTTGAAACATTTTTTGATAAAACTAACCGTTTCGCCAAAAAATCCAAAAAACCCATTTTCGTGACCTTTGACCTCGAATAACTTTTTCAGCAAACACAGGATTTATGGGGACTTTTTACAATTTCATTATAATGGTGTCCCCAACGTTTATGCAAAAATTCAGCTGGTTGGGAATTTATGCAAGGTTAATGTCTATTTTGACCGGACTAATCATCAGGTTTTTTGAAATACCGTTTATTCATACAACATTCATTACAATGTAAGATTTCACAAATCAGTGCTTTTAGGCACTGGCCTCGAGAATAACAAAATCTAGGATAAATACAGTGATATACAAATGTAGTCAATTAACATTTATATAAACATTTAATTTTCAACAAAACTCTTATAATTATTTAAATATTTTTCAATTTTCTTTAATTAATGTTAAATTAGTGAATATTTTAATTGCATCTATAATTATTGGATTGTTTAAAACTATATAAGTCCTTGTATATGCTTGATAGATGTTATTATGGGATCTTGTTTGGTAATCATGTAAATCAAAGCAAAATTCAATATTTATATTGCATTTATCTTGATTATTAATTATTTTATAAACAAGTTTGCACTGCTCTGTATCTAGAATTTCCTTTAATCGACTCAAATTCAGTTCTGAATAAATTATGTTTGTGCTAGTGAACCAATCATACTTGAACAATATTTTGAGTATTCTGTTTTGTAATTTCTTAGCTTTATCAACATTAATTTCACCACACATACCCCACACAGGTAAGAGATACCTAAAATGTGCTAAAAAAAAATGCATTATAGACCTGAAATTTACTTTTCATAGACAAATAATCTCGACTTTTATATAAAGCGGATAACATTGAAACAATTTTTTCAGAGATTTTAGTAATGTGTGATGACCAGTTCAAATTTTCATCTACAATTAATCCTAAATATTTCATACACAATACTTTCTCTACAGGTACACCATTTAGGTTAATATGTAGCTCATTAATTATTTTATTTTTCTGCTTAAATACAATATAGTTGGTTTTATCAATATTAGTTTTTAATTTATATGAATGCAGCCATTTAAGATAAGCATCAAGATCGTTATTTACTTATTTATTGAGAGTGATTTCGCCTGTTTATTTAAATAAGTTATTCATTTATCTCTATAAGAAAAATGAAGGACACCCTACTGCGTAGCACTAGGAATGATAAAAACCCTCGGCGCATGTGCATGTCGTCAATATTTTTTGAATGTACCTATTATATAAATCAAATAACAATGAAAGTCGATTTTACGAATGAAATGAAGGAAAATTGCAATAAATGTATTAATAAGTCGATATTACTAGTAAAATCCGTGAAAATTCAGCAAAAAAATTCATTGTTTGACTGTCGAATTTGAATATCCTATCCCGGCTCATTTTGCTGCAAATTATGAATCAAATTGATAAGATCTCTCTATGGATGGGAAGCAGACACAGACGCAGAATCAAGCTTAAGCTATTATCAACGTCGCTTGGTTACCGTGGCACACAGAGCACTTCGACGCATGTTTTGTAGGAATTCGTACATATCGACCTTGGCGCATGCGCATGTCGTAATGCCTATCTAAAAAACGCTATAATTTTTTATTCTTCGTTGGGAAAAAATTGGGAACAAAACTTCTCTGATGAAATCATATGTATTTTATCGATATCCGTTGGAATTTTTAAAATCGGACCAGATCCCAACTTTTTGTAGTGAGAATTTAGCTTCACCTCGGGGTAAAAACGCTATATTTTTTTATTCTTCGTTCATATGTGTTTTATCGATATCCGTTGGAATTTTTAAAATCGGGCCAGTTACCAACTTTTTGTCGTGAGACTATAACCCCTTTAGCTTCGCTTTGGGGTAATAAGATATATAATACAAATATGTGGTGTCATGGGACACCAGTCAGGAACGAAGTTCCTATGGATTCGACAGTATAATATAATTATTAATATAATAATAATATCGTATTGAAGATTTACAAATTATACGAAAATAAACGAGTTTATTAACTAGTAAAATGAATTTATAATGTGAGTATACGCCACGTGCTTAGACAAGAGTTTCATGTATATTTCGTGGCAGAAGGAGAAAGATAAAGAAAGAGTGACGCATGCGCGTTGCACTTCCGTTATATGCTTTTCTTACGATTTTAGTCTTACATTTTTCTCAGTTTGGTCGCGCAGCAAAATCCCCATCTCCTCCGAGCCTGCCGTAAGGAACTTCTTTCTAAAAACTAAAATCATTTATGCAAAGCAAGTACAATATTATATGGTAGCTCTCCTATGAAAACAATGAGCAAAACACGTGAGCATAGCTTCATCATACTAAGCTCGTATTCTTCGTCGAGATGCGATTCGAAAAGAATTAATTATGGTTTGAAAAACTGCACTTGATAAACCCAAATAAAAATTATTTCGGGGAAATACAACTAAAAGTCGTGATAGTATAGAATTTCGACAGTGGAACAACAGCTGAATAAGTAACTTAAGAGATACCTACCTCGCATGAACTTAAATGGCATCACAGGAATGCCACCTCACGTAAGCATCTTACGTGAGGGTTATTACCAGTGTCCATTATCATTAAAACTACGAAATAAAAGTTAATGCCAACAGAACAAGCAATCAGTCAGATGAAAAACTACCCCAGCTCACAAATGCACAATAGAGCTATCTAAAGTTAACGCTTTTTTGTTATGTACTGTCTAGTAAAGATTAGTTAATTACCCATGACTTTAGTAACTTTGTAAACGTTATATGTCTTATTCCATTTTATGTAATGTGGAATGAGGCTATTTGTCTCAATGCGAATTGCAGAAAATATCTGAATATGTCATACTGGCGACATCTACTTAGTTGTCCTTCAATCCGCTGGGCCCCCCACAAAATTTCTTGAGCGAAGGTTTCACTGTTTGTAGTTGAGAGTATCTTCGTATTGTGTCAAAGTAAATTATTGTACCTAGAAATTTTGTGATTTTCTGATGTCTAGTAAAATTGAATTGGAAGGAAAAACACGAAAAATCACTTCAGCTCAAGATCAGTCAGCTGTTTCGATCTTATATTGTCCCATCAGTATGAAACGCTCGAGGAATAGTGATTCGTCAAGTCCCCCTTGGTTCCCTACTCAAACTTGCAACAATTATACTGAGGTATGTAATAGTTATTTATGCACCACGTGCGTTATATAGATCCTAACGCCCGATGGGCGTTACGATCTAGTAACGCACGTGGTGCATACAAGATTTTATTTTTCACGAAGAAATTACTTTATTATAATGAAAAATCGATTTTAAAATCGGTTCATTGATCATATACTTTCCATTTTCCTTCTCATAGTAGGCATATCATTTGTTGATATTTTGACGTTTTGTGAATATTTTTGTCATCATATTTAGTGAATGTCATTGCTGCTTTCTTTGTGTAGTCTTATAGAAATAATGGAAATGAATTTACCCAAGAATATCATAGAAAATGCAGCCAAAGCGGCGAATAATTCATTGCCGGAGAAATCCAGAGTCGTATACGACAAGGATTATGAAGTATTTAATCAATGGAAGTTGCTTCATTTCTCCTCGTACAATTAGCGGGCGTTATGATCCATAATGCCCGCTCACAACGCCCTAGGGCATAATGAGTGTATTTATAGCAACCGTATCTAAGGTAAAATCAACAAATAATATACAAGTGAAAAATAAAATAAATATAATCTATATCAAATACGGATACAGGACTGATTGGTCTTCCCTTCTGGGCTTCATGTAATTCTTCACAACTTGACATCATTCTCACATTGATGCAGAAGAGAGCAATTAGTTACATTATATTCTGAAAAGGGGGCGCATTGCAAACCTTATTTCAAGAAAAATAGAATTTCAACGCTTTCTGCTTTATATTTACTTGAATTTGTGTGCTTGATTCATAAGTATTTTCATCCCGTACCCTTGGTGCCACAGCACGGGTATTTCACTAGATCCTCGGGATATCATATTCACCCTCCTTTTCCTTTCTCTGAATTAAGAAAATTTTCCATCGTTTTCAATGCTAAGAAAATTAACAACCACCTTCCAAATGAATTAAAATCTGTACCTTCCTTGGCCAATCTTCGGAAACGAACAAAATCTTATTTCTTGATAGACTGATAGATTACTCTGTGGAGGACTGTAGTAGGGAAGCCCACGATGCTAAATAGGGATTTACTCGAGCGTCGTAGAGACCTATTGGGTTGCAAAGCTTAGATGATAAGAAGAAAAAAATGTTATATGATATATACCTTTACATCGGTGGGGGAAGCGGCTATAGATTTTTAAATATTTAAAAAAAAACTGTTGCATGGACATCCTCGAGCGCGTCAGATATTGATAGCATCAATGCCCTACGTATTTTTAATATTGTACGTATGTTAATCTGATCGTTTGCATGATGCGGGTGGTTGTATGTAAGGGTTGAAAATGAAAAAAAAAAAATTTAATCGAGCGCGTCAGATTTTCTAAGGGAGTGTTAAGTGCACCAAAAAAAAGCTCTTATTCACTAATCTGACGATTTCGATGGGACGCAAACTCGCGGCCATTTTCATAATATGCAAAAAAAATTCGACATTTTGAAATACTCAAGCGCGTCAGATTAAGATATATATGGTTCATCTTTATGGTCTAAACGTACTGTCTCATAATCTGACGATTATCTAGAGGGATTCGCCTGATCTGACAAAAAAAAATTAGAAAAACGGTTCACCTTAAAGGCCATCCCTGCAACTTCCCGCTAATTCCATTCCTGGGCGCTTAAAATTGTACTTATGACATTTTTGAGCTCAAAATATAATTTATGTGATATTTTGAGCTCGCTGAGTTCAAAGAAATAATATTTATATGCATTTCAGCTCTCACAGCTCGAAAGTCTGATAGAAGTTTCATAGAACACTATTTTTGGAATTTTCAAACCGCAATAACTTTTGAATAGATTAAGCAATTTTCACGCGGTTGGCGGCATTCGACTCAGTTTTATCATCCTCATAAGTAATCTGGCACTGTTAATTGATCGAACCAAACATTCGAAGTAAAATCGCCGAAAAAACACTTTTTCGGTTTCTTCGTTCAACGAATATCTCTTCGAAACGAATCAACGATTTGACCAGCTTGGTGGGCGGCCTATAGATTTTTAAATATTTAAAAAAAACTGTTGCCATGGACATCCTCGAGCGCGTCAGAATTATTGATAGCATTGCATGCCCTACGTATTTTTTTAATATTGTACGTATGTTAATCTTGATCCGTTTTGGCATGATGCGGGTGGTTGTATGTAAGGGTTGAAAAATGAAAAAAAAAATTTAAATCGAGCGCGTCAGATTTTTCTAGGGAAGTGTAAGTGCAACCAAAAAAAGCTCTTAATTCACTAATCTCGACGATTTTCGATGGGACGCAAACCGCGGCCATTTTCATATATTGCAAAAAAAAATTCGACATTTTGAAATAACTCAAGCGCGTCAGATTAAGATAATATATGGTTCATCTTTATGGTCTAAACGTACTGTCCTCTATCTACGATTATCTAGAGGATTCGCCTGATCTGAACAAAAAAAATTAGAAAAACGGTTCATACCTTAAAGGCCATCCCTGAACTTCCCGCTAATTCCATTCCTGGGCGCTTAAAATTGTACTTATGACATTTTTTGAGCTCAAAATATAATTTATGTGATATTTTGAGCTCGCTGAGTTTCAAAGAAATAATATTTATATGCATTTTCAGCCTCACAGCTCGAAAGTCTATAGAAGTTTCATAGAAGCATTCTATTTTTGGAATGTTTTCAAACCGCAATAACTTTTGATTATAGATTAAGCATTTTCACGCGTTGGCGGCATTCGAACTCAGTTTTATCAATCCTCATAAGTAATTTGCAAATTTTAATTGATCGAACCAAACATTTCGGAGTAATCCCGAAAAAACACTTGTTCGGGTTTCTTTCGTTCACGATATCTCTCGAACGAATCAACCGATTTTGACCAGCTTGGTGGCGATCGACGTGGTTTTTCAAGCTCAAAGGCGGATTAGTTTTTGAAGTTGATCGATAAAGCCGTTTAAAAGTTATTCCAAAAAAACCACTTCAAATTCACAGGAAATCTAATTTTGAGGGAAATCTTTAGAACGCCGTTTAGTAGATTCCGATCGGTTTAGTCGCTCGAAAGTTATAATCGAGTCACACACACACACACAGACACACACACACACACACACACACACACACACACACACACACACACACACACACACACACACACACACACACACACACACACACATAGAGAAAGAGTGATAGAGGAATAGAAACGCGGAGAAGGAAATGTAGGCATCACGCAGCTGCACGCATTTAACTTTATCGACGAATTTTTATTTCGGCTTGCGGAAATCGTCAGATTATATATTTTTCATTATTCTTGAATTATTTCCTTCAAAATAAAAAAAAATTTAGCTACGCTCGAGAATGTCGAGATGACGTTTTTTTTTACAACTTTGTTGCCCTCCCCTTTCTTTACGTCACTCTCAAATTGTCAGATTAGTGGAATATACACTTTTTAGGATGTAATTAACTCACCCTACCTTAATCTGACGCGCTCTAGAATTTCTGATGGTCAATTTTTTTTTACTAATCTGATCCTGTATCCTTCACGGGCGGCCTTATATATGGGCCTCATGTTTTGTGGAGGTACTTAACCGGGTACAAGGTATCCCCCTGTATATTAATCTGCCGCGCTTTAGTAAATCCCGAAATCCCCGCTTGGGCTCCCCTACTACTACTATTCTGAGCATTGCTTGATCGATATGGCCATACTGAATAACACAGACATCGGCTCCTAACAAAAAAAATTTACACTTATTCTTCGTTTCTTCGTTTTTGTTCTATTGTTAATAATCTAAGGTTTGTATATATCTTGTAAGGAAATGTGGGCTTGATGTGTTTTTGGTACTAATATTTCACACTAGGACTCCATTATTTTGTGTGGCCTTCATCCTCTCAGGAAATATGTTTAATTCTTATATTTTTCGCTTTGTCAATAAGTTGTGTAATTTTAAAGTCAGTAAAGCATATTTTGATTTGTTTTGAATACAATCAAGTCGTTTTAAAGTATTCTTTGTTCGTGGTACTCCACGTTGTTATCTTTAAATATCGAACGTTGGGTTTTCGTGGCGCACTGCATAATTCGATGCTGTATAAAAATAGTAATGACACGTTTTCTTCCATACTGCTTTGTTTTCTCTCGCTAATGCTCTTCTTCAAACTTCGGCTATTTTTAGAGATTTCATGTAAACAAGTGATATCTGTCACAAGCGAATTGTTCCACGAACAAAGGATTCTCTTGTTTCAGAATTAGACATCTCTGTTATTTTTTTTTTTTTGTACAAGTTACGAGCGAAGCGCTTCATAAGTTGGCTGATTTATATCGGATTGTCACTTACGTTATTTAAATGCACACATGTTTGTTAAAGATTGAGATGCATTGCTTGTGTTTTCAGTCACGTCAGGATCGTACTCATCAGGAGTTTAACAAGATATATATATATATATATATATATATATATATATATATATATATATATATATATATATATATATATATATATATATATATATAGTGTTAGAAGTCAAATTTGGAATAAGTGCCAGGTATATTTTTCATTGGAAGGGAACTAATTTTCATCCTAGTTTCAATGGTATATCTGCACCCCCTTAGCTCTCAGAGCCACCTCTTTTAACGACAAGAGGGGTCTACTCATTTGAGGTTATTTTCATTGCCACAACAGTGTTTTTTTTTCATTTTCGTCGATTATTTCTTGAGATACATGCCTAGGTGAGAGGAAACAAAAGTGCTCGCAAGAAAATGATTGAATTTAACGAATTTATTGCTACTTCTATACTATAGTACAATCTATTTTCAAAATTTTATCTAACGTTCTGCAGAATTCCTGGAGTGACTGAAGGGTACTCTGCAGAAATTCAAGGGGTGTATCTATTACAAAAACTTTATCAAAACAAAGAACTATATTGTTTCTAATTTTAAATTCGCATACAGCCTAAAATAATTTTGTAGTTCTCACGTACGAGTACGTGGTTTCTTAGATTATCATTTCCTGGTCAACGAATACGCCGGTAGGGTCTCATCGGTTGGACAGCTAGATCACCGGATTTAACTCGTATAGATTTTTTTTGCCAATTGAAGTCCAAGGTTTATGCTATATCGCCAGAATCCCTCGAAGAACTTCGAGCCGAAAATGGTTAAGAAAAAGGTTTTTTTTCAATAGATTTTACTTATTGTATTAAAGTAATAGTTGAACTTCAAAATGATGCGTCACTCGAACCCTCTTGCGTTTGAATTTTTATAAGGGATGGATCTATGCACTAGGGGGATGCGATGAGATTGAGTTCCCTTCAATCAAAAATATACCTGTTTAGCATTTTTCCAAGTTTGAACGAAATCCAAGATTGCAGGTGGTGCAATTTTTTTTGGGAGACTGTGTGAATCAAATGTATGCTGGCTATATGAGTTTCACAAAGATTCCATTTCCAATTGTCTATAAATTTAGCAATCAAATAAGGCGATCGGCTTATTGCTTTATCGGTACTTTCATGTTTACATTTCTGAATGACTGAAATAATAGAAAATAAATGAATCTCCCAGATTTCGTTGTTGACGGTTTACACACTGCCATGTCTAGAAAGATTGGTAATGAATAATGTGACAAACTGCATGATTACCTTACTCAGTTAATAAACAGTACTGATGAATCCCAAAAAAACCGAAACAGCTGCCTAATGTTTCCAACTTTACTTAGAGACCATTTCGATATTTCCAATATTCGTCGTTTTAATGAATGAGAAAATCATAGCGTCGGATCTTCTAATGCGCGGGGATGTGTGTGTGTGTATGATTATTCATTTTTGTTCAAAGAAATTTGTTCAGAAGTTTTCTGGAATAAAATTACATCATCAGTAAGTCACTTTATACTAATGTCAACTTTCAGATTCCAACGAAGTAAACATTGCTGACGTCGTGATCGACGCGTGTCATACGAATTCTTGTTCTGTTAACTGTAGACAAGTTCATTTTAAGGGGTACCAATAACAAAACATGAATTGGTTGGCGTATCTTGAGTAGCTTCATTACTTTTCATGAAAACTCGTTTAAAGTGTACGGACGTCTAGGAAGTAGGCAGTTAATGGCATTGTTAGCGAAATCAGAAGCAGTTATACCGTGTCAGAGTGCTCCTTCAACTTCAACGAATGAATTAGCAACACGAGATTGATAGAAGTCAAGGTAGTAAAGTATCTCTTCAAGATTGTCCGGATTCTCATGGAAAAAATTCCTATGAATGTTGACTTTCAGAAATGCTACCGCTGTTTTTTTCGCGTTGAAATGAATGAGTGAACATGTTGCTTTTAGAATTACGAAAGAGAATGATTTTCATCTTAATTCGAAAAATACGTAATCAGCGGAGCTCCGTCATTTAGGTCGTATTTTCCCTTTTTTTGTTCTTCTTTAAAACGAATTCTGAACGCTCCAAGTCTACTTAGAGGGGCTGTGATTTTGAGCAAAACCTCCACGAAAAGACGTGAAATCTTGGCGTTAAAATGGCGACGATTAAGGAAAATTTTTGAAACCACGTACGAAGTTTCAACCATCTCACTCAATCTGCAAAAATTCTGAAGGTGCGCAAATCCAGAAAAACCTCGAAAAATTCTCTATATACAAATGGCGGAGGTTGGAGAAAAAAGTTCATAATGCCGAAAGGCATTTCCCTTACATCAACTTAATTCATGTTCAAATTTGCAACCCTCTAACTCTAACAGGCTCTAGCTCCATACACCCTCTAGAGAGCTCTAGAAGGCTTAATTTTGTATATGTTGTTCATAGTCAGTTTCCACATATTTTGCCAACGGTTCGAAAAATTTTCGCGCATGCAACTCCCTTTATTCTGATTAAGTCTGATGGAGATGTTAGAGACGCCAAAATATACCAAGAATATATATATATATATATATATATATATATATATATATATATATATATATATATATATATATATATATATATATATATATATATATATATATATAATTATTTATTCGAATTGTTGTTGCCTGTGATTTATTTTTAATCTCTTGATAATTATTAGCAATAACAGGCTGGTTGACTAATTTATTTGTTGTTAAATAAATAGTACCCTATTATTTTTATTTTCAAACATTACGTAGGTAAAGGTTTCTTTGGTTTCCCTTACCATCTAATGATAACTATTTTGAATGTTAATATTAGACTGAATAGCATATAATAAATAATTAGCAAGACAAAGCAGCCTTGTCTTTTCAAAAAAATTTTTTCGAATCAATAAATGTCAAAGAAATTTCAATTACCAATATCGTAATGAAACATCAACTTATTAATTAAATCGAGTTTTTTAAGATTCAACCAGCCTGTTATTGCTAATAATTATCAAGAGATTGTATATATATATATATATATATATATATATATATATATATATATATATATATATATATATATATATATATATATATATATATATATATATATATATATATATATATATATATATATATATATATATATATATATATATATATACTAGCAGACCCGGCAAACGTTGTTCTGCCATATAAATTATTTTTATCTATCTATCTATTCATCTATCTATCTTTTTATCTACCTATCTATATTTATTTATCTATCTGCCGATGTATCTCTATCTATCTATATATTTATCTATCTATCTATCTAACTATCTATCATTATATCTATCTATCCTTCTACCTATATTTCTATATATCAATCTTTCTGTCCCGGCATACGTTGTTCTGTCATATAAATTATTTTTATCTCTCATCTATCTATCTTTTTATCTATCTATCTTACATTTTATCTACCTATTAGTACCTATATATCTATCTATCAATCTATCTGACGTTGTTTAAATAATGTATATGTCAACACAACGTTTGCCGGAATATAACTATGTGATGATAATACTTACATATATTTATTTTAATAAGAGAGTTCCAAACAATGAAGCACTAAAAATTGAAAAAAATAAGAATAATTTCACATTGCATTTACCATAATATAAATTTAACTTATACTTTGGCCTCAGCAACACGTAAAGCGGTAGTAATTTCATCATAGCGCCATCTATTGGATACTTACTCAATCCAGTCAACTAACTACCTTATACCGCCATCTGTAAGTATCTTATCAAACGAACGGAGATAATCAATAAATAATATTGCGACTATAAAGATGTAAGCTATCCTATCCTTCAAGTTGGATCAAACTAACAACGGTGTGCAAATTTGATTCAAATCGGTTAAGTAGTTTAGGAATCCATCGCGGACAAACAACGTGACACGTAATTTATATATATATATATATATATATATATATATATATATATATATATATATATATATATATATATATATATATATATATATATATATATATACATATATATATCTATTCGAGTATTTCGAAATCAGCTTTGACGATTTGGATGAAATTTCGTAATTAGCTGTCATTCTGCTTTGTTAATTTACTTATATAGTTTTATTCTTCATAAAAGCGCCATTTTACACGAAAACACAATTACACATAAACTCCATCTCGTTAATGTTTGTGGTACTTATATTATTGTTTATGGATTATAATCAACTGTTACCTCAAAATTCGGTGAGATGGCGTTATATGACATTATCAAAATTTTGGCTGTTTTAATTTTGGTTAGGTACTATTTATATGTAATGTATTATACAAAAAAAACCTCATTAATCTTACTTAATACGACTGAAAAACTGATTGTGTATGTTTATTTCGAGTTGATGCTAAATAAATTCATTATTGACCTGAAGTCTCACAATATTTTATTGGTACATTTTATACATGCCACGCAGCACAAAGACTTCGTCAACTCTATCTCACTTTGTGGAACCGCAACCTCATCTATTTTTTTTTTTATGGAATTATCCAGCTGACAGCTTTTCTAACTGTGCATACTGCGGTTATGCGTTTAATTGCACTTTGTTGAAATGCGTTTTAGTTGATGACATTTTCACTCTCAATCATTTAAATTAATGTATAATGAATAGTCTCGTTCATACCTCAGATAAAATAATGATCTCATTACATTGGAGCTTTTATTATGAATAGTTGTATCTTACCGTAGTTGTCATATCTTCATAATTTTCATTGTTTTACTTTATTCATCTAATTTGCAATAATAATCTTAATAGTAATGACAAATGCAAAGAAAATAAATATGAAGTTGCACTGTCTTTTCCACTTCTGATATTCAAATACTGTTCAAACTATTTTATACAGTTCTAGTAACGTTGTCTATTTCATGGAGCAATTTCAACCTCTCTTCATTATTTATACATTCTATTTCGAGAGCAAACTCCGATTCGGATTGAACGCATCCAACTGGCCTGTCCAAGATCCTCTCCCATCTAGCCAATTTCGTTGTAGTAAATCTCGTAGGTAACACCCGGCGTGTACAGTGTTGTTTGGGTCTGGCGGATGGGTTTTAATGATACGGATCTTTTGTCCGTGCGAAAGTGGCTAAAGCCCCGCTGTACTGTTCCTTCTCACTATTGAATAGCTCCGCAATGTTCTTATTCGACCTTTATAAGCGTTGTCAGCTCCCCCTTGCGTCATAGGCGCCCGCAGAAATTTTTTTAAAGGGGTGTCGAGTGAACTGAGGGGTTGCGGGGTATGGAATACCCCACGAAAAGAAAGGGGTTGTATATAAACTGATTAATAATGATTTTAATTATAGTAATATATCAAAAACATAGATTGTCTACTTACACCAACATAAGTCACTGCAGTCTTCACGTGTTTCGCTATCCATATTTTTTTGTAAAATGTTTGTTCTCAGATATAGATATACTTGTTGCGCAAATCGATGATACATCGCAAATTTCCTTGTCTAAACGAAGAAAGTTTCGGAAATTGATAACCACCGAATTAACTTCTAAGGGAGGTGTGGATTAGCAGCTCCTAGGAGATACATGTAGCAGATCATCACATCATTGAAGAAGTCTTACAAAACCCTAAAGAATGGTGTGTATACCATTAGGATTGGTATCTCATAGAAGCCAAACGGAACAGATTGTCACATCATTCAACTGGTCTCACAAAAACCTATAGAACAAGGTGTATACCAATAGGATTAGCAGCTTCTAGGAGCCACATGTGGCAGATTGTCACATCAATGAGAAGGTCTAATGAAAACCTATTAATCGGTGTGTGTATACCATTAGGATTAGCAGCTTCTAGGAGCCACATGTGGCAGATTGTCACATCATTGAGAAGGTTTTACAAAAACCTATCCAACGGTGTATATACTATTAGGACTTGTATCTCCTACGAGCCACAAGGAACATATTAGTGATCTTGGTGTTTTTTTCGAAAACAAAGAACTTCTTGCTTAAGGTGGATGTTCCAAATATGTATTAGAAACTTTTCTATTTGATTGGATCTTGTTAGTATTGTATAATCGTAAGGTAAGGAATGGCCAAATCACTTCAAGTTCCCTAATCAAATTAAGCGATATTGAGCTCATTATCAAATTGGTCAATATAATTGCAAATTATAGCAGCAGATGTCCGAACTTTTTGAACACTAAATTAGTAGATATAATCCGGTAGAAACATAGCTCACTTTGATAGAGGTTTCACCGGGACACTATTACATTTCCTTCGAGGTAGATCGACTCTGTCGAATCCTGCTGACAACGTTTCGTCAAGATCTCATTTGGCATTCTCAGGTCCCATATTCACTCTAGTTCATGTTTCGCCAAATGAGATATTGAAGAAAAGTTATTACCAGAGGACGATCCCAAACATAAGTCGCGCAGACAAGGCGCTTTTAACAACACTTGATGCTTTTCGATTTATAGCTAACTCACTTATTGTACAAATTATGTGATATATGAATAGGTTAGGCGACAGGTAAAGTTTATATCTGATGAATTTCACCAGTTGCCTCCAGTATTTTCAAATCGTTTTCTCTTGGATGTTTATGGTTTGTATTCATATTTGTGCATTCTAATTTATATGGTGACCTATTCTTTCCCAAAAATCCTTCATCTGGTGCCACTAACAGGGAACAAGAAGAGATTTGACCTGTCGCAATCAGGCCTATTCGAATAAATGTCACTGATGATTTCCATTAAAATAGAAACATCCGTACGTTGTTCTTATATATTTGGCGAGTTATATGATGATTTTGAAGTACATATTAAATAATAGTGTTAATACTAAGTATAGGATGCTAAATTTAGTACATTTTCAAACTCAATTCGATCCCAAAACGAACACTTTAGCAAATTGATCTACATTCGGAGTTGCGCGAAAAATAATAATAGCGCATTGAAATATTAAAATTGAAGGTTATATCGTTTGACCCCGTGAACGCGTGGAGCGTATAGAAAAATACATTCTTCATAACATCATAAACAACAATGAAGTGATTACGCCCCTTCCGCTTTTCCTGTCAGTTAGCCCCTGTATTTTATACGAAAGAACGTTATTTTCGTTTTTATTACAACGTTTAGAGTTGCTCCATGCCAAAGTGCACTTTCTGCGAACCGAACGAAATGAAAGATGAAACGAACACGCACACGGTACAGTACCGGATCCAGGTCCCGGGTAGACGGACAAATAATGGAAAAGCGACTCGCTTTTTTCCGCAAATATGAAGGAGGATGAACACGGTGGGCAAATTTTTATGTTTTTATGGGGTATCTCGGTAACTATAGGCGATACAAAAAATGGATGCGCATTCTCGATCTCTTTTTTCGAGACAAATTTACTGGCGAAAACCAAAATTTGCAGTCTTTTTTTTTGTTTTCTTGTTATAAGTTCGATTTTTCGAGTTTTAGACAAGTGTGAATATCATGGTTGTTTGTGAAGTTACGAGACAATAACTTTTTTATTCTTGAGGCACTATTTTCTGTATAATCCAGTGGCGTCGAGAAAATTTGAAAAAAAGCGCAATTTCGAGTTATGCCTTAAAGATGGATTTTTTTAAATGGGAATCATAGTTGGCTGTGGTTTGGTGGGAACGGATTTTTTCCCCTTTCTAAGGATGTATCATATGTCGGGTCGCTTTCGATATGTAATTCTTTATATCGAAAATAATAATTTACTACATTACAGTATTAAGTAGGCGGGTGTCATATATGTCAGAGTGTGTCCATTTCTTTCCGACATAATATAAATTAACTGATTTAATCGTAAAAGTCAGGATGTCGTACGATAATTACGATAAATATGATATGTTAGAATTAGAAAGCTTTATTCAAAGTAATAACACTTGTATTATTGCATCTGAGATATATTTCAATCGCTATCCATCCAGAAAGAAGACAACCTAATGAAGCCATTTTCGAAAGGTTAAAAATTATTATTGAACATATTAAGTGTTGTTATTTGCACTGCTTGTCAAATAATCCGGAATTAATAAGATTTTCTTTTAATCTTTATAAAATAGCTTTATTAAGTTGTCTTCTTTCTGGATAGCGATTAAATGGCTCCATCATCCAATGTCTAATTTTGTGCCTTTTTGGTTACTCGTTTCATCTCCTCTGCTCTAATTAAGCTATTGTCTTCTTTGACAATACTCATGACTCTCCATCCATATGTCAGAATTGGTGTTTAGATTATTTTATAGAATTTTATTTTTGTTTTTCTTTGAATTACATTTATATTTATGACCCCTTCACTTAATAGTATACCTTAATAGCTATTTCTATTCTATTATCTAATTCTACATCCTGTCTTTCTGTTTCTTCCAATGTAATTCCCGAGTAATGAAAGCTACTAATTCGTTCAATTAGTTTCCCCTCTTCTATGATTTATATTCTCTTTCTACTCTGACCCTATTTTCTCCCTTTTATTTCTGTTGTAACGTTCATTCAAAATGATTGAAAGTGTTCGAAAGAATCTTAGTTGAGAATACCCAATTTTCTCAGAATTCGTAATTGACATTAAACCGTTCAAATTCTTAAGAATTTTTTTTTTTATATCTTTCAATATTTTATTAACTTCAATCACTTAATAATTTTGTTTATTGTGCACAAATATGAGTATCGCTACATATAAATAAATAAACTGCATCCTAAAACGAAACACAAATTGACGGTTAGGTTGCTGTTGTATGTGTTTGTGTTGTATACATAATATACCTTACATGCATCAACTGTTGCCAGTATACCCTAGTATATGCGGCTTAAACTCCAACAATAATTTTAATAACATAATATATAAAATAAAACGTAAAAGATATATGCAATTAATCAAAAATACATACATTAAATAACAGACAGCTGTTCTTTAATTCCATTAATAATAATAATAATAAAATAAACCGCATCCACGTGTTTTTCAGATTCTTCTTCTTCGTTATTAATTGTCATTCAAATCAGTTTTTTTCATATCTTTCAATATTTTATTAACTTCACAATCACTAAATAATTTTGTTTATTGTGCACAAATATAAGTACAACTAGATTTAAATACCTATACATGCATCAACTGTCAATCAATCAATCAAAATACGTTTATTAATCTTTCTGGGGGGATGGGGTAAATTTTTTGTTTTCTAGCTAAATAATTTATTTTGGGAAGTTATAAGGTTTTGCAACCTTCTTCAACCCTGGCTTCACTTAAATAATTTTCTAACATTTACAATTTTAATAAAAAACCTAATTTTCCTATCTTTGGGGGGAATGCGGCTGCGGCCGACTTTTTTGCTAATTACGTGCCATTCGGTCCAAGGTCAATGTATACCCTAATATATGCGGCGGGGTATACTAATAATCTCCAAGTGAAAGGTGCGCATAGTACATTGCGCACTTTTAGTTAACGCTCGATTGTACTCCTTACATTTTCATACCGCGGCCTAAATATGAAAATCGTAGGTATCTTAAGGAGTAAACTCCAATAAAGAAAACAAGAAAAACGGTGTCATGGGACACCAGGTAGGAACGAAGTTCATTCGGATAATATAGAAGGACCACAATTTGCGAAAACGAAACATGTGCGTGTCGGGACGCTCGACAGAAGTGATAACTTATACTAATCCAAGTTGAAATAATTAATATTGAAATGTGGGGGGTTAAGAGCTCTTACGAGATTGTAAATAAAGTAATTTTGCTGATTGGTTTTTATTTAAGTACATAAAAGTATTTAGGAAATTTAGTATTATGGAGAATAACAAATAACGTAAAATGAAAAATATTTCAAACAAATACCTAACAATAATAATAATTCGAATTGTTAAGTAAAATAAATATAAAAGGACCACAATTTGCGAAACGAAACATGTGCGTGTCGGGACGCTCGACAGAAGTGATAACTTATACTAATCCAAGTTGAAATAATTAATATTGAAATGTGGGGGGTTAAGAGCTCTTACGAGATTGTAAATAAAGTAATTATGCTGATTGGTTTTTATTTAAGTACATAAAAGTATTTAGGAAATTTAGTATTATGGAGAATAACAAATAACGTAAAATGAAAAATATTTCAAACAAATACCTAACAATAATAATAATTCGAATTGTTAAGTAAAATAAATATAAAAGGACCACAATTTGCGAAACGAAACATGTGCGTGTCGGGACGCTCGACAGAAGTGATAACTTATACTAATACAAGTTGAAATAATTAATATTGAGATGTGGGGGGTTAATAGCTCTTACGAGATTGTAAATAAAATTATTTTGCTGATTGGTTTTTATTTAAGTACATAAAAGTATTTAGGAAATTTAGTATTATGGAGAATAACAAATAACGTAAAATGAAAAATATTTCAAACAAATACCTAACAATAATAATAATTCGAATTGTTAAGTAAAATAAATATAAAAGGACCACAATTTGCGAAACGAAACATGTGCGTGTCGGGACGCTCGACAGAAGTGATAACTTATACTAATACAAGTTGAAATAATTAATATTGAGATGTGGGGGGTTAATAGCTCTTACGAGATTGTAAATAAAATTATTTTGCTGATTGGTTTTTATTTAAGTACATAAAAGTATTTAGGAAATTTAGTATTATGGAGAATAACAAATAACAAAAAATGAAAAATATTTCAAACAAATACCTAACAATAATAATAATTCGAATTGTTAAGTAAAATAAATATAAAAGGACCACAATTTGCGAAACGAAACATGTGCGTGTCGGGACGCTCGACAGAAGTGATAACTTATACTAATACAAGTTGAAATAATTAATATTGAGATGTGGGGGGTTAATAGCTCTTACGAGATTGTAAATAAAATTATTTTGCTGATTGGTTTTTATTTAAGTACATAAAAGTATTTAGGAAATTTAGTATTATGGAGAATAACAAATAACGTAAAATGAAAAATATTTCAAACAAATACCTAACAATAATAATAATTCGAATTGTTAAGTAAAATAAATATAAAAGGACCACAATTTGCGAAACGAAACATGTGCGTGTCGGGACGCTCGACAGAAGTGATAACTTATACTAATCCAAGTTGAAATAATTAATATTGAAATGTGGGGGGTTAAGAGCTCTTACGAGATTGTAAATAAAGTAATTTTGCTGATTGGTTTTTATTTAAGTACATAAAAGTATTTAGGAAATTTAGTATTATGGAGAATAACAAATAACGTAAAATGAAAAATATTTCAAACAAATACCTAACAATAATAATAATTCGAATTGTTAAGTAAAATAAATATAAAAGGACCACAATTTGCGAAACGAAACATGTGCGTGTCGGGACGCTCGACAGAAGTGATAACTTATACTAATCCAAGTTGAAATAATTAATATTGAGATGTGGGGTTAAGAGCTCTTACGAGATTGTAAATAAAAAAATTAAAAAAGCCAGGAGTAGCCTCTGGGATTCGAACCCATAAAAACGGCACACCATTCAGTACTTAGACCACTCGGTCGTCAACTCAATGTATAGAATAGACGCAAGAATGTATATAACGAGAGGATAACGTATCGCCACGCTATATAACTGAATATAAACCTACAATACGTAGTCATTATTTTATGGAACAAATTTGTAAAGCTTCATCTATTCATTATGCCATATCTGATTCCTATCGTAATCTGTTCTTTTATGCATATTACTTATACAGAATATTTCGATGTTTCACATCTGACGTTTTCGAGTTGCTTGTACATGAATTCATGAGTACATAATATGCATTGGCGATTGACGTGGCGGAGTGGGATCAGAAAGAAAAGGGACGAGGGAACGAAAAGAAAGAGGGAGGTATACAATATTCGCTTGTGTTAACTAAAAAGCGTGACTTTCGTCAGCCTACTTTCGTCAGTCTACTTCCGTCACACTTTTAGTCTCGAATATTTTTCAGTTTGGCCCCGCAGCGAAATCCCTATCTCCTCCAAGCCTGCCGTAAGGAATATCGTTCCAATATTTTGTTAACCCTTTTTAATTCGAAATGAGAGTGAAACACTTAATGGAATACCTCCGTATATGTGACTATTAACAGTTTTTCGCGTAGAACTGCGATAACCCATTTAATATTCACGAAAATCTTTATATTTCCGGAAAACCATTTATATTTCGCAAATTCCATTTTTCCTTCGAATTAAAACCCACTCGCGTTCGTTCTAGAACGAATGGTTTCGCCCAGAGCCAGACGGGTTGTCGACCACGGGGAACAAGTTGCTAGGCCTAAGTTCATCGCGCCTTTTTGGGTGTTGCGTACTCGCGCACAGTGCCCGGATAATAGCGCCATATTTCAACTCGGATAGCTGACACCGGTGGCAAGGAAAGTATTTACAATATTTCGCAATGGTTACACAACTTCGAGTATATTCTTTAATTGCGACACCATTAAATTATCATTTCCCGCAGCGTTCGCTCTAGTGCTTTTTTTTTGTCTCGACTTATATAGGGAGGGAAGTGAATTAGTGATCCCATCAACTTTTGCACAATACAATCGCGTCGAATAATGAGGACGAGAAATCATACCAAAGATGGTACGATTGAGCTAATTGGCGATAGTTATTCGGTACTTTTATTATCGATTCGTGGTATGAAGCTGTTTTCTTGTAAAAGAAATTCGACTTGTTCAATCGAATTCTAAATTGGTTTCGTCAAATTTTTTTTCAACTTCTAATTTTGAAATATTTTTTTTCTACTTTGTTTTCAATATTTAGATAATTATATATTGAAAATGAATATTTAGTTGCGCTAAACATACGTATCGTGTACGTTGATGATAATGAAAGATTAATTATCTATCAAATCAACCCTGTAAGTTTCATGAGATCTGACGACATGGAAATCCCATTAATCCTTCAAGGGAGAATGTTAAAACATTCGACGTCGGCGCCACACCGGATGGAAATATTAGACGGTCTGTTTTGCTCTGCAACGAGTTCATCAGTAGTGTCCCGTCGATCGACCTAGTGCGCAACGACATCGAATTCGAAATTGGAGTTTCTGTTTTGCCTAGGGTGAGATACTTATCAGTTTCCGAATGATGTCGTTATTTATTTATTTATTTAAGACTTGAGGATACGAACAGGTGAAAAACCCAATATAGCATTCACGATTTGACAATACATGCCATACAAAACTATATTGAAACGAAAATTTAACTAACTCTATGAAACTAGAAATCAAACTAGAAAAAAATTAATACAATATAGTCTATCCAGTCTAAGTTGGCGTGTACGTCACAGTCATGCGCAAATAACGACGCAAGGCTGCCTACCCAAATAAATAAAATTCGAAATGGTCAAAATTCATATCTGTCGTAAGTAATTTTCTGAGAAAGTAGTTATATGGCGATAGTGACCGGATCATCCATTTCGACAAATATTCTGTTGTTAACATATCAAATCGTATGTATCTCTCAAGAAAAACTAACATTTCGAGTAATGAAAATGAGTTGAATGTTTGTTAAGTTGCCATTTAAGTGAAAAATTTGCAATGTTGTCGGACCCTCTCGACCAATCGGCATTTCACGTTTGACAGTCGCCGAGTAACCTAGAAGATTTTGTAATTAAGTTTGATTTATCGATCGATGAATATGGATTCCATATAGATAGACACTTCTGGTAGGGAATAATGGTCAATTTGAATTTACCGCTAAAAATCCCCGCCATGTCAAACATGCAAGATATCTCATTTTGTTGAAAATTGAGTTAGCTATTTAGATTTAAGATTATTTAATACGTCTGGCAACAGTGTTCACGATCGACGTCATATACAATTGGTGACGTACACGCCAACGGTCGCTGGACAGACTATATAATTCACAAAATGACCAGCAGCTCCACAAAAGTTAAGTACCTAATTTAATTCTCAAGAATTTTTTGAATTTATGGAGTTTAACATTAAATATATCAGCACCTTAAGAATTAGAGTTAAATGTCCCTAGCATTCTACATAGTGGCGAATTTTGTGTAACATTAAGTCTACGGAATGGATAAATTCTACGTGAATCAATAAATCAAATTTCAATAAATTCATTTCGAAGTACCAAATTCAATAAGAAATAAATTTACCAAAAACTTTTCTATGATGTTTATCCTTGGTCCTGACCTGCAGATAAGGATATACAATAGTAAACCAATCACTGGTTCGTGAATCAGTTTGTTAATCAAATCGTTTTGAAGGGATTTTACCATAATATTGTTCAAAATTCGGGCATGCGATATATTATCGTATGTTCGACCTACGCAACTCATGGTGGCGTGGCATTGAAGAACCGTTAATGAAAAACACCATGTCTCTTGTGGGTAGTTTACCTACCATACAAAAATTTATTGTTAAGTCACAAATTCAATAAGAATTAAATCTACGAATAACTTTCGTTTGATATTTATCCTTGGTTCTGACCTGTAGAGGGTGATATATTGAGTTACGGTTCCACCGGAGGAACATTTTGTTGCTGAATGTTTCTCCTTGTTGCGAAGGGTAGAAACTTATGGCAACATACGTAAATTTCTTGTTTTCACTGAGGCATTTGAAATTTTCGATAGTTGCATATTATTTAGTAGAAACAATCAACATTTGTTGCCGAAACATAAAGAAATTTTGAGGAACATTTAGAAACATTCTGTAACATTTACGTAAACAAGCAACAGCAACAAAAATGTTCCTCCGGTGGAAACGTAGCTATATATTTTTTCGTTTACGTACTTTACTGCACACTGAAAATCTGCGACACGAATGATTACTAGTTGCGTTCTCGATACGTTTCCACTGCGTTAGCAACACGGATTTTTCCACAAAAGTTTCATATTTTCTTTTGAAGTTTACCGCTCAAAATGAAAACCGGCGACAAGTAGGAACAGTCAACATTTGTTGCCGAAAAATATAGAAATTCATAGGAACATTTGGGAACATTTACGGAAACACGGAACAGCAACAAAAATGTTCCTCCGGTGGAATCGTAGCTTGAAGTGTTTTAAGGAATTTTAAGGAACATTTAGGGACATTTTGAAACATTTTCGGAAACACGCAACAGCAACAAAAATGTTCCTCCGGAAAAAAGGAAAGGGGAAACACACGTGTTTAATTCCTCCCTGAAGTAAGTGTCAGGGAGGCGGGCTGCTTGAGTTTGGGATTAACTCTTTCAGCCAGATCAGAGGATACACTTGTATGTACAAGTGCATTAAGGATAGGTGAGACGGGATATTTATGGAACATAGGAAGTGTGGGTAGGGTTCAGAGGATTAATACTGGCCCAGCATTCGCCTTGTAAGTTTGCAAGCAGTGACTTACATTACCATGAGGAAACCTCTGAAAAATACTCATGGCAGACCAGTCGGCCCCGGGGTTTGAACCCGAGACCTCCCAAATACTAGCCAGCGTACGCTAAGTACTCGACTAACCAGCTTGGTTACTCCGCTGGAACTGTCCTGGGACCGTTACTATTTGCGGTCTACACCAGTGATATTCCTTATTTTATTTCAAGCAAAATATCCTTGTACGCCGACGAGAATAGGAAAGAACAACCCACTCGCACCGTACCTTGTTGATGGTCAACCATTACTTTCGGTGTTTTCGTTTTCCTTCAACGACCTCGGAGTGATCGTAAACAGTACCTTAACTTGGTCCGATCATATTACTTCGATCTGTAAGCGTGCGAACTCGAAGTTATATCTTATTCGGAAGTGTTTCTCGCGAATCTCTTTTCGGTCGTTCTGTAGACTCTACACTACTTATGTGAGAGTGAGACCAATTCTCGAGTACGCTGGTCCAGCGTGGTACCCCGACTTGGCTCGCGATAGGGCTCTTCTGGAAAACGTCCAGAGAAGGGCTACTCGAATGCACTTTGGACTGAGAAGACCCTCTTACGAGGAAAGACTTTCTATGGCTCAATTAACCTCCTTCGAACTTCGCCGCCACCGTGGTGACCTGATTATCACATTTAAAATATTAAAATTCAATTTTGGAAATCTCGACATGATGTATACCGTTAAACGCGACGAACGTCTCAGAGGTCATCAGTTCAAGCTCAAGGAGGAAAACTTTTCTGCTAGGTCGAGACAGAACTTCCTACCAAATAGGATTTTCGACAGCTGGAATAATCTCAACGCAACCATTGTATCTGCTTCATCTACAAACACATTTAAAAACGGACTGGACAAATTTCTATCGGGGTAGATAATGGTTATTTTCTCATTTTATAATATTGTATTTTCTTTTCATTTTGGTCTGTTGTAGAGATATTTTATTTTCATTTCTTTTTCATATGTACATGCTAGTAGGTCAATTATTCTGTAATTTCTCTATTTTTGGGCATAATAGGGACCTGTCCCTCTGCCCTTATCAATATGTAATAATAATAATAATAATAACTTAATATGAAATCATTGATTCGTGAATCAGTTGATCAGTTTGTTGATAAACTTAATCCGAATGGATAGAACCATTATTTAATTTAAAATTGGGGTACTCTATAAATATTATGAACTTATTTCCGACCTACGCAACTACGCCACTGCGAAGTAGTTTGTTATTATTGAGCGTCTCGTGCTAAATCAGACAGACCAACTTGTTTTTTCAACCCTGACGGAGTAATTAACCGGGAAGCGGGAGACGGTTCACTCTCGTATTTAGCGGAAAATGGGTAATTTTTTTTCGATCCGGGATGATGAGCCGCACCGTTCAATTCGGCCCTAACTAGCGATATTCCCATTATTACCAGCTAGTACCGCCTCCGGTAAACGCTTTTTTAAACCCTCAATTATCCGTCCTCTTCGCCGGAATGTTTATGACGGATGTATAAACCGGAGTGGTGGTTAAACAGAGAATCTGATGAGGTCGACCGCCGGTTCGGTTTTTATACGAGGGCAGCGCGCGAGTATAATCGCTGAGAATTGCTCGTCTCGCGCTATAATTCAGGGAATACGGCTCATACTTAGCCGTTCGAAGAAATTTGTACCATGCGTTTTCGCACCAAGGGTTGGATTTGATTTTGTAATAATTCGGAATAGATTCCGATAGCAAAAATTTTTTTTTCCTTATTTTCGAAACTAGACAGCCCGAATTGCCTTTGATTTTAAATTTAAGAAATACAAAAAACACCCCAAATTCTATTTTATATCAGGGGGAAACTCACTATGAGTTTCTACTGATACTACTGATCTATTTCCCATATTTCAGTTATTTCCCATATTTAACCCATTTCAGCGTAACCTAACCCTTCTTAGAAATGTTAAATGGCAACCCTTTTATTGTGATAATTAAAATTAAATCTCTAGAAAATGAATGGCCAGCAAGATGTCCACTTGAGTTTGTTTTAGTTGAAAACGATTGTTCGTAAAACCCTTTCCGACAATATGATGAATGCTGAAAAATTACTATGAAAACCTCGATGAAAACGTAATAGACACTGGGTAAATTTTTTATTGTGTCTCTTTATCGATTTTCTCAAATAATGGCCATGTCAAATACAAGAAACGCTCATTAGACCGATTCATCGTTGTATTATCCATTCTATTTTCGCGTAATTTTCCGTGTGTAAAGCTTGAAAGCTCCTATCGTCAAATTTCCCATATCATCTTCCACGTGACATCTCGAAAGCTCTAGAATATAATGAATACACTGGCCGACAAAAATTTATATGAGAGTTTTCTTCGCTGATACAATTCAATATCTGATAGTTTGAATTTTGGGTTTAAAAATATGCAGAACATTTCATAAACAATAAATTTTTTTGATAAAACTAATGATGAAAAAGTTGTCCATATGTAACCAACTTACGTACACACACTGTATAAATATATATATATATATATATATATATATATATATATATATATATATATATATATATATATATATATATATATATATATATATATCTAACGATTTGTATGAATGTTTGTATGAAGTTTTGTATTTAGATAGGGCTTTGCTTTTTAAATTTTGGATTTAAAAAAAAAGGGTTCATAAAGAATAAATCTGGAGTTTATAAAATTAATTGTGGTGATTGTGATAAGTTTTACAATGGTAGAACTTTTAGAAGTTTTCAAACTCGAATTTCAGAGCACAAACGCAGCTTTGTTAATCAAAAGTCGGATTTACATTATGCAAACCATTCAATTCAAGAAAATCACACATTCAATTTCGATTTTAAAATATTAAATGCTGAAAATAAGGGAATTAAACTTAATTTTCTAGAATCCATTACAGATAAATAAATACAAGCATTCCGGTCTCCTATTGAATAGCCAAATCGATCATACTTCAAGCCCCCTTCTCAATCTTTTCAAAATTACCGAACTGCCAGACTAGCAGTTCAGAATTGGTTTTTCCTATTCTAATAATCATTTGTAACCATCCTTCTATTTATCCCTTCCACACAATTTGTCATCTCTTTATTTCTTGTTTTCGATATAACAGAGAAACATAGTTAATTTGCCTTTAACATCTGAAGAAGGTGAAGTTCCACCGAAACGTGCGTCATGCGTTATTTCTTCCAATAAATGTGTGAATTGTTATAATTAACCATTGTTTTAATATCTTTGCTTTTTAAGTTTACCCATATAGTTGTATTTTTTTTTTGTAAAATCGCAATTTCACACAAAACCAAACAATCTCATATAACGCCATCTCGTTAATTGTTATGGTACTTATTTTGTAGCCGATGAATCATAATCAACTGTTAATTTAAAATTTTATGAAATGGCGCATTGTTATTTTTGTGTGACCCAGGTACCTAAATCGAGTTAGTCGATTTCAACCTACTTCCAATTATCGTATCGTTCTGAAACTCTGTGACTGCATGTTATATGTTATAATTTATTATTGTGATTTTTCAAGTCTATACGTGAAAATAGATAAGAATAAGCTATTTTCATCGTGATACAGCGCTATTCACTTTACAGAGCCAGGCCTAACGGAACTGCCCGGCTCCATTCACGAAATAATCATTCTCTTCTAACAAACACACGGATAGTTAACGATCCGATCTGATTCGAGCACAATAAGTTTCGTCTTTCGAGTCTTACGAGAGTAGTTTCCTAGGATCGGCTTATTATATTCGCTGAATTGTTAACGCCGTGAGTGGTAGCGGTACTTCGACGTACTCGATTTGACGAACCGGAAAAAAATCTATTAATTACGCTTCTTCGATTTCACGCCGTCGAAATCGTATTATCGGGATCGCCAAGGAATTTTCGCACAATACTCTAGAGCAGAGGTCTCCAAACTTTGAAGAACTTTAATGGCTTTTTCATTATGTTCCAAGGGCCAAAACAATTTTAATTTTTCTGACCTTCATTATATTTCTAGACTAGACTAGTTGTAAAGTGCGCGACTGAGCGTACATACGCTTTTTTTGCATTTCATTTACTATTGTGTATGTATTGCAATACATTGGCTGTCGCGGGCCAGTTTGATGACACTGGTCTTAAGCTGTCGCGGGCCGAATTGATGGAACTGACGGGCCGGATTGATGGCACTGGCGGGCCGGATTGATGACACTGGCGTGCCGGATTTATGGTACTGGCGGGCCGGACTGATGGAACTGGCGGGCCGGATTGATGGCACTGGCGGGCCGGATTGATGGCACTGGCGGGCCGGATTGATGGCACTGGCGGGCCGGATTGATGGCACTGGCGGGCCGGATTGATGGCACTGGCGGGCCGGATTTTGCTCTAGAGCAGGGGTGGGCAACAAGTTGATCGCGATCGACCGGCGATCGCAATGTATTGCAATACATTGGCTGTCGCGGGCCAGTTTGATGACACTGGTCTTAAGCTGTCGCGGGCCGAATTGATGGAACTGACGGGCCGGATTGATGGCACTGGTATGCCGGATTTATGGTACTGGCGGGCCGGACTGATGGCACCGGCGGGCCGGATTGATGGCACCGGCAGGCCGGATTGATGGCACTGGCGGGCCGGATTGATGGCACTGGCAGACCAGTTTGATGGCATTGACGGGCCGGATTTTGCTCTAGAGCAGGGGTGGGCAACAAGTTGATCGCGATCGACCGGCGATCGCAATGTCAATCTGATTTCTTTATTTAAAGTGAACATTATGAGCTTAAAATCAGTAATTTCGATAAATATGAATAAATTATGGAATTAATATAATCTTTCAAAAAGAGTTGAATGTGAAAACATTAGCGAAACAAGTTCAGACATAGGATCAAAAACCGAAATAAAATTAAATTATAATTTTGCAAATTGATTTTAAGCTACAGTTCCACCGGAGGAACATTGAGGAACATTGTGGAACATTTTTGTTGTTGCGAGTTTCCGAAAATGTTCCAAATTGTTCCTGAGTGTTCCTTAAAATTTCTTTATGTTTCAGCAACAAATGTTGACTGTTTCTACTTGTCACCCTTCAAGCTACGATTCCACCGGAGGAACATTTTTGTTGCTGTTGCGTGTTTCCGAAAATATTATTGTTTATAAAATAGTTCCATATGATATAGTGATATGTTTTTCACTCGACTTTATTATTTATAACTTTGTTATCAACAATTTTATGCAGAAAATCGCGTTTTTTTTTAGTTTTTTGCTTATAAAGTTGAAACTCTCACAGTAATCGTGATGGCGTCTACAGACTAATTGTAGGAAATGAAAAGACGAAGAAAATGAGAGGTCGGACGACTCGATCAGACCCTTAGTTTAAGAGAAAATCGGATAAAAACAGCCAAAATGCAGTTTTTTCAAAAATTCTTAACTCGGTTATTTTTCGAGTTGTACCGTAGATCCTCCGGCCAGTATTAGTTATTGATATAAGCTTCATTTGTGCGAAGATCAGGAACTGTCCGATACATAGTTTTTGATCTGTGGCCATTTGATTATGTTACTATGCAATTTTCCAGCAGACCTGAATGCGACAGGTATGGTCCGATTTCAATTTACTAAAAAGATTTTGAAATTAGAATTCTCATAGTTCAAAACGTTCATCTTGGTTTTCCATAAAAACGCTGAGAAATATGTTAAAAATAAAGCTGAACATGTCGAAAAACGGCCGAGCGCGTAAGAGTAGTTGAAGAGTGGGGGTAGAGCAGCAGGCAAGGAGAAGTATGACAGCGTCGGCATTTTGAACATGACAGTAATTTCTAAACGTTGTCAGATAATAATTGTAAACCCCCACTCTTCAACTACTCTCACGCGCTCAGCGTTTTTATGAAAAATCAAGATGAACGTTTTGAACTATGAGAATTCTACTTTCAAAATCTTTTTAGTAAATTGAAATCGGACCATACCTGTCGCATTCAGGTCTGCTGGAAAATTGCATAGTAACATAATCAAATGGCCACAGATCAAAAACTACGCATCGGACAGTTCCTGATCTTCGCACAAATGAAGTTTATATCAATAGCTAATACTGGCCCGCGGATCTACGCTACAACTCAAAAAATAAGCGAGTTAAGAATTTTTGATAAACTGCATTTTGGCCGGTTTTTTCCGATTTCCTCTCAAACTAAGGGTCTCATCGAGTCGTCCTACTTCTCATTTTCTTCGTCTTTTCATTTTCTACAATTAGTCTATTAACACCATCACGATTGATAGTTTCATTTTTATAAGCAAAAAACTAACAAAAATGCATAATAATTAATAAATTAATAACAAAGTTATAAATAATAAAGTCGAGTGAAAAACATATCACTATACCATATGGAACTATTTTACAAACAATGGCGCAGCTGGTTTTCTTCTAACACTTTTTACATGAAAAAATCTCTGTAGCTTGGCCTATCCGTATTCTTGATAATTTTTAATGTTCAAAACTAAGGTCGCAGTTCAAAACACATTATTATTGAATAAATTTTATGGTATGCGGGGGGCGATATTAAAATTATGTTCGAAAATTAGGCCGCGAATCGTGAGAGGTTGAGAAACTCTGCTATAGAGTCTAGAGGTAATTATTCCGTCATTCTTTCTCGCGTGCGACGTTCGGGGGCAGGCGAGATAATAATAAAAAGTTTGAGAAATACTAACGATTCCGCTTAGCGCTCGAGAATCGGTCGACGTCGTTCGGCGGGGTCAAGTTGCGACATGGGGAAAAATCACATTGATTTATTCGTGCGACTCCAACGGAGACGATAAAACAAAATTGATGTCGCATTATCTAAAGTGCTTCTAAATTAGCAGTTTAACGCGTGAACGATATGGCCGGTTTGGCAGAGGTACGAGGGTGGTCCCAAAAGTACCCGACCTGACGTATAGATGGCGGTTGTTGTTGGATGAAGAAATACCATGAATAGAATAGAATTATTTAATATATATATAATAAAATAATTGTAAAGATAAAAAATACTATTCAAAACATGATGGTAACTATATATATTTATATATATATATATATATATATATATATATATATATATATATATATATATATATATATATAATATAGAAGAGAAAATGTTTTTAAGAGGAGAAGAAGCAGCCTAATATGCTTTTCAAACTGATGAAACAGTTGAGAATTGCCACATAGAAAATAATCCAGAGAGAGTGGCTGACGTCGTTTTGGATCCTGACGTTGACCTCTCCTTAATTCGGCCATTCTTGACCGAAAATTAATGTAATATTTTATAAAAAAGTCCAAAAAAAATAAGCCCATTGGCCGTTCGGAACCGGCGTTAAAATGTAGGTCCTTTGACTTGAAAAAAAAACTTGAGAGGTGTCAAGGGACATCCGGATGGAACGAAGTTTCTTTCGATTAATTAGTGAAGGAATTGTAATAAAATTTTATTTTTTTTAAGTTATAATAATATTTTTTTATTATTAACAAATATAATGTAATATAAATTTAATCAGTAGGCTCAATTTTAGTAATAATTGGCTTGTGGTAAACAACTCCTACAACAAGTAGGAAACATATGTTTGGGTTTCTATTTTATTTGAATATCTTGAAAAGAACATTACAACCATGGTAGGCGCAGAACCTACCATCGACAGTTGATAAGGCAGACATTTGAAAGATACGTCGCCGGTACGAGACCGTGCGATCAGCTTGAAGTTATTCAGAGTCACCAAATGGGACGATGACGAGCGGACCCGCCACCAATGAAGTGACATTTATTTAAAACGGAAATTAAGCATACTTTTGTCTAAAACTAAGTTCATAAAGTAATTATTTGTATTATTCTTCAATACGCAATTGGAACATAGTTTTTAATAATTTAACTTTTCAACAATATTCGTGCAGAACGAACAGCTTAATATTGAACTACAATTACAGGTCCCTTAAACCTCCGCCCTGACATCTTACCTGTACTGTACTACTATGAAAGATCTCTCAACTATTATTCTTTGACTCTACCATTATAGATAACTGGCTTGCTTTCTATGAGAGGGAGAGAGAGAGACAGAGCAACAGGCACACGACGTGCGCGCGCAACATGTGTCGTTACAACTTTTGGTCTTAATTTTTTCCGTGTACCCCCCTTTCGCAACGCGCGATAAGAAACTTCGTTCCAAAACTTCTTTATGATTTGAAAATGCAACTAGCCTGAGGAATGTGCCTCCATGATAAAAGAGCATAGCAACACACTGACGCCAAAGATTATCTCAAAAAACAAAAAACCTGAAGTGAAAATAATTACTCCCAAATATTTCAGGTGTTTTTCTTTAGGACGGGAACTTCTTCGACAACCCTCGTAACATCGGGGGAACGTAGAAGACGTTCGGCCACGAACAACGCGAGGTCGTTTCGTAATACGATGTCGTCCGTGGATTTGCGTAAGCTTCACGAGCGCGGCACTTAAGTGCGACATAAATCAAGGGGGAAGACGCTACGAATTCCGGTACGTTGTTTGGGCGGACGGTGTTTGACGCAATTTCTCATCTGTCGTTGCGGATCGGATGCCCCGAAATTGCCCAGATCTCTAGAGTATCGCGGAGTTTCGTCCCAGGAACGAGCTGCAACAACGTTGATGAAATATCGTCAAAATTGTCATTCTTCATTGTGAGAATACTAGAAACGACTTGAAAAAACAGAGGGTCCGATAGCCGCCGAAGTATAGTGATATCTAGTTGGCCTAGAAATATTCTGGTAAACAAAATCAAACATGGTTGCTATGACTACAATTCGGGTGTTTTGTAAATAACGTGTCGGAATTCGATATCCGTAAGTTAGATGGTGACAGAACCACGGATTTTAGAATACACAGATACGAGTTTCGGCCGGTAAAATAGAAATTATTTATTTTTGAAAGGATTATTACGTAAATACATTTCAAGTCGTATTATTGAGCAAATTTTCAAGAACTACGAAAAAAAAAGAAATATCTACGTGAAAATGGCGGCGGTTGGAAAAACTTACCCAAATTTCAACAGACTCAACTAATAAGTTGAGTTTATATTCTTTCTGTTCTGTATGTTATATTTAAAATTCATCATTGAAGCTATAATTATGTTCCAGAGGGTGCGATGAATATGTCGAATCTTTTCCTTGTCGTAACTTTTTTTATGTTCAGATATTCAGTCAATTTGTTCGTTTACGGTAATTGACTATTATGGGCGGAACTTGAAGTAATTCTTCAATAATAAAGAAAAATCTGACATCGGAGAAAACAGTGGTGTTTACAAAATATTTTGCGACGATTTTCTGCTTTCTATATTGGACAAACAGGATGGAATATAAACATTCGTGTTGAAGAACATAAAAAGTCAATTTTACAAAATAAAAATACCACTGGCTTCTCTGAACACTGTATAAAATCTAATCATTTGCTGGATTTCAACAAAAACCCAATTGTTGCATTCAGGCAACAAAGGAAAACGCCTTGACCTGAATTTCTTGAAATAAGTTTCGCCCATAATAATAAGTTACCCTTTGTAAACGCACAAATTAATTTTCAGGTATCACCTTTGCTTTTGGCTTGTTTTATAAAATAAGAAATAATACTCTCCTGTAGTCAATCTTGATAATGAGTTCATGTCTCGAAACATGTAGACTATCCTTTACTGCTAAATACAGTATCTAAATATTTTTATATAGCGAAACTTAAGCCAAGTGTGTTTCATTTTAAAGTTTAAACTTTATATTCATCTATAATTTTTGAAGCATATCAAATATTGTGAGCTGTTTGTTATATGTCGGACATCAAGAAAATTTCGAAAGTCGTGCTCCAGGATATCCAAAACGGATTAAAAAAAACTACTCCCTCGCCTGACTGTTGACTTTGGATACGATTCACCAGTCTATTAATTTCTGGAAAAATACGGCTAAAAAGCGCGAAAAATCCTACGACATACTGCGCCTTCTATTCTCTCAGTTATTCATAAAATGTCGAATGTAACATTTTATCTATCCCCGTCGTGTTTATCGCTATCGTGTGCCGCATTCTGTCCGAATAAATCTATCAGCATCAGTAATCGAATCTATAAAATTATATCGATAGGAACCGTCTGGCGTTCGATATGTTCCCGAGAAATATGAGGTAATTTTCCATTTCCGCTTTTCCATTTACGTCGTTTTATCTTATCGTATACTCTTGTAGCAATAGGTGTGTTCAACGATGTTTCACTGCCTCGTAATTTTCGGAACTTGGTCGCGAGAATTTTATGCGAATACTTCCAAATTTCATGTAGTGAATAAATTCGTAGGGGACGACCGATAATCCATTTTGCAGCATCGATAATGGCATTTTATGATTCGGCACCGCAAAGAGGAGTGGATTATGTATATTCAATTGGGCTTATGTAATTATTGAAAATAATTCCAGAGAATAAAATTACTATCGCATTAACTAATTTTAACATGTTTATTTCGTGTTTTTTTTACGAAGACCTGAGCAATAATTTAAATTATTAGCGTCTCAGTAATTTAATTTTTGGAAATCAAATTTATTTTTCTTTGTCCGATAGCAAGAAACACTTACCACAATGTATGTATCTGAACGGCACACAATATTTGAAATTTTTTTGTTATTAACCTAGTTAACAAGTGTTTTTTTTGTTCAACTTTTTTCAGCAGTGTCGAAAAAATATGAACAAGTTGTCATTTGATTCGGAATAGAATGTAGATAATTTTTGAAAAGAATCAAGATCCTCTAACAAAATTTGTAAAAGTTATAAAAAATTTACTGAAAAAAAAAGAGGGTTTAGTTTTTTGCAAATATCTCTAAAACCACTTAATTCAATTTTCGAAATTTTTTTTTATTTTTTCTATTTAGGGAATAAATTCGTAGGGGACGACCAATAATCCATTTTGCAGCATCGATAATGGCATTTTATGATTCGGCACCGCAAAGAGGAAAAGTGGATTATGTACCTATATTCAATTGGGCTTATGTAATTATTGACAATCAGTTCGAGAGAATATAATTAGTATCGCATTAACGAATTTTAATATGTTTATTTCGTGTTTTTTTTATGAACACCTGAACAATAATTTAAATTATTAGCGTATTGAGTAATTTAATTTTTGAAAATCAGAATTTTTTTTTCATTGTCCGATAGCAAGAAATACCGCAATGTATGTGGCCTGAACGGAACACAATATTTGAAAATTTGTTGTTATTAAACTAATCAACAAGTGCTTTTTTGTTCAACGAATGAACGAGGTTTCATTTGATTCGGAACACCTGGTAGATAATTTTTGAAAAAAATCAAGTTCCCCTCACAAAAGATTTAGAAAAATTTACTGAAAGAAAAAAGAGGGTTTGCAGATATCTCTAAAACCGATTCGGATTTTTGAAATTTAAAGAAAGATTCATAAAGAGAGAGAAAAAGAAAGTACCAATACCTGGAACTGTAGGACCAATATTCATAATTTTTCCAGAAGGGTGAAAATACGGGAGGAAACGGGTTCTCTGGCTTGCGCAAGTCACGCCCATTTGGGACACTTTAACAATAAAAATTATTATTTAACCATATCAAATATGAAAATTAAGAAACTGAAAAATTCTGGTACCTACTTAATGAATAGGTGAATGCACAATAATCTGCCCGCAAAAAATGGCTATTTTTCAGTTAGTTATGTAATAGTTAAAAACATTTGATTCATATCTTTCAAGTCGTCAACAAAGTGTTTGCATCACTAATAATGGAAGAAATTATAAATCTAAATTTGCGGAATCAAAATTTGGTATACCACAGGGAAGTGTTCTAGGTCCTGTTTTATTCATTGTTTTCTTTAATGATCTATGTACATTGGAAAGAGATTATTTCGATGCGATAACATGTTTTGCAGATGACACTAATATCATTCTGGGAGATAAGGAGTTTGAATTACTGGAGATTAAAGCGGATATGGCTTTCAGACAGTTGAAATCATGGTTTACTGCTAATAGATTAATAATTAATAATGAAAAGACTAAAGTGATTTTATTTAGTACTCAAAGATCTGTTAAAAATAAAGAAAATAATGTTGAAATTGATGGAATAAGTATAAAACTTGAAGAGTCAACAAAATTCTTAGGGGTTTACATAGACCAATACTTAAAGTGGACTAGTCATATTGATTATTTATCTCGTAAGCTCTGTCAGGTTGGATATGGTATTCGTTTATTGTCAAATTATTTAAATAATAAAAGTTTGAAGATGGTATATCATGCAAACTTTGAGTCGGTTTTAAGATATGGGATCATATTTTGGGGTTCTAGTTCAGAGGTGCAAAGATTGTTTGTTATACAAAAGAGAATTTTAAGATTAATATCAAAATTGAAAGTTCTTGATTCATGTAGAGGAGTATTTGAAAAAAATGGTATCTTGACAGTCTATGGTATTTACTTGTATGAATGCCTAATATTTTTCTTTAAAAACAAACCTAGCTTTGCTATACATATGACAGACCATAAGTATGAGACAAGAACTCTAAATTTTAATTATCCTAAGCATAGATTGACCTTAACTGAAAAACATCCTTCTTATATGTGTATAAAAGTATATAATAAGTTACCGAATGAAATCAAGAAAATTACCATCTTTAATTTATTCAAAAAGAAAATAAAAGATATGCTCATTAAATTAGAACCCTACTCCCTGCTAGAGTATTTGAATTGATGATTGTTTCATGCTCAGTAGGGGTGGGAAAGTTTCTTTGTTTGACACTGTTTAGTTGTATGTGTAGCATTAAATGTTGTAGATGTGCTTTACATGCTTCAAAATAAAGATTGTTATTATTGTTCATATATTTCAGAGACTGCTGAAAAAAGTTGAATAAAAAAGCACTTGTTGCTTTTTTATTCAACTAATAATAATATATAACAAATAAATATACGTGAAAAAAAGCAGGAATATACAGCTTTTTCTGTCTTCTTACCTAGATAAGTATACTGGAAAACGAATATTCATTAAAAAACATTTTGGAAAAATAAAAAAATTCATTCTAATAAAAAATAATAAATAAAAATCCCTCATAGAAAACTCTAAATAAATAAAACAAATAGAAATAAAAAAAATTAAAATGTACTTTCATCATTGGATATAAACAAATATCTGGTATCTTTTCTAGAGGGGACTTGAATAATTTCAGAGGGGGCTCAGCTCCCTCTGGCGCCCCCTTAGCTACGGCCCTGACTTGTTGACTGACTAGACTTGATCTGAAGGCAATTTTGGTCCTCTGAATCTTTATAATTACAATATAGGTACATATTCGTATAATACGTGGTTGACATTATTTATATTTTTAAAATTATATAGATTTCCAAGGACGTAATTCTAATTGGTAATGGTTGATAATAAAATGAATTAATCAAATTTATGAAATATTTGTGAACAGTAAGTTTATGATATGAAACGTAAAACTATACTATTCTTCTGAAAATCTATTCCCTTAGGCGTTAATAATTAAACTAACAACATCAGTTTCACCACTAGTTAAGGTCTAATTACTACTCACGTTTATAAAATATTGAATGTTGAAGTTATGATATCAATATGTAAATAGTTGGTCGAATGTAATAGTTGATTAGAATGTAATTCTAAAAACGCATTTCGACTTTTGAGTGTTATTTTTATCGATATCCAATAACTTCAGTTTAAAATACATCGCTAGCTTTTTTTTAATCGAGTTATTTTTTTTTCAGATACAAGCTACACTCGCCCCCTCCTCGACTTCAGAAGATCCTACATTATCCAACGTATCTTTTCGCAGAATGATGAATTGGATATGATGCAAAATGTGTCAGATCGTCAGGTACCATCTGGCCAATTTAAGAGGCAATGATGGATCAGTCTCCGTGCAAGCAACCGAAAATGGCTACCGCAAAATGACAAGGCAACGTAATGATCTCGCGATGGCCGACAAGGACAGGGGAGAATCCTGCAAGTCGCACAGCAGGAAATTCAAACGAAATCCTCGCAGTGATTACTCTAGTGGCTGCTGTTTTGTTGTCAAAGAAACTGATACGTGGTACGATGACGTCACGAAGTGTGCGACCATAGAATCCGGTTGTGTTGACAGCAAACTTATCTGTGATTATAATATTATTCATTGGCAAGACTGTAGGATAATTTCAAAAATTAATAGATGTACTACGCTAAGTTTTTACATGTTTGTAATGATATTTACGTGCCTATATATTAATTGTTCGTCAATTACGCGACGAATGCTCGACAGGAGAACGAAGATCTTAACCTTAATCTACTTGTTGGTCTCGTCGTCGAGTCCCGCGCTTGGTTACGCCAACGAGTTCGAGAAATCGGACCAGTTGGTCGACAACGTTAATCTGGATCAGATTGCTGCAGTTTTCAATAAAGTGGCGTACGGCAGTACAACTAAAAGGTCGATCCCCGAAACGGCGTACCCGGTGACCACGCTGGCCACTCCGCTATTGACAACCTATAGATATACGGACGGTTACGACGAGTGGATGCGCGTGGACACCAAGAAGGGGCTAGAAAAGGGCACTCCAAGAAGTAATACCAATTTCGAGCCGGACTTTGCCGAAAGTGGTGAATCTGGTTATGGTACCGATTTGGAGAAGGACCACGTACTACCTACTTCTGCTCCAGCAGCGGACATACTTAAGAATAACAACAATAAACATTACAACAACCCCAATCGTTACAACAACGACCGGTTACGTCCGGAATATGTGCCGAATAACCCAGAAGTAGTCACAGAGAGCGTATACAGAACAACTACGACGTATAATGTTCAAAGGAACGTCAGACCTACAAAATCAATGTATAGTAAAGAAATTCCAAGCTATGTTCCTCCTCAAAGGGATTTCTTCACGCCACCTCTTCCGCCTAAGTTCCAGAGTCCATTTCAAGATAAACCTACTCTAAGAGGAACGAACAACGATTTCGTTCACAGAAGACCGATACCGCCTCCAAGTCTCATGCCCAATAAGGACAGAATACCATTCAGGCCTGACTTGCCGAAGGTTAATATGGAAAGAGTTCCGGAGAAGCCGACGATGGAACAACAGAAACCGTACGGCGGTAACAACCCCCAGCCGAACGAGAATAGGACCGAGAAAAAGAAGACCCTGAACACTCCCTCGCACAACGTGAGGATCAGCGAGAATTTCGGCGGCACCCGCAACGTGAACGAGAGCCATTTCGAATACGATAAGGGATATCTTCCGGCTATCACCAGGATATTGAGCGGACCGAACGGTCGGAGCGGCGACGTTCCGGACCTGCTGCTGCAGTCCGTTCCTTCCACGCCCAACTTGCATAGAAGCGAACCGAAGACCACGCGGACTAGGGCGCCGCTCGTTCAGCCGACCATTAAGATGGCGGAAGTTGAGCGGAACACCGAAAAAATGGACATTCAGCCGCACAAACCGATCGAAGATCCGTCAAGTTTCTTTGAGAAGGACGTACCGGACCCGATGCCCCCTGACCGTTCCGAAAGCGTCACCGTGCAGAAGTCGATTCCAAAAATCGATAAGAAGTCGACCGGTGATTTTACTACGCAAATATCGGACATTCAGAATTTGCGGAACGTTAAGCAGAAAGAAAGAAACGTGACGTTCGTGACGAGTGACGAGATCTGGCTAATCTGTTGGAACGTCCACGTATATTTAGTTGTCATTGGCTACATTTTATTGGCAATTTATTCTATCTACAAGCTCATAAGGTACGAGAACGACCCGCACATGTTCTCAAAGAGTTACTTCTTAACTATTCACCTAATGCTGACAGTTATATGCGTCCTGAGGATATTCTACCTCGTGTACGATCCTTATAACGTAAACAATTCGTTCAACGTGCTCCTTTACGATTTCTTGCACAATTTCCCGTTGAGTCTCATGGCTACAACGTTCGCCATATTAATTTTGTTTCTCCTGAAACGCACCCTAACACATCTGGAGGTTAAGACGAGACCGGTATTTTTAGTTGTGTTCGCTGCTCTCCACATTGTACTCTGTCTCGGTTTGAGCATTCTGGAAACTTTCGGTCAGATGGAAAAGGCTAGCATGATAGTTTGTAAACCGGTCTTCGTCTTGCTCGCCTGGGCATTGGGTGTTAGTTACTTATATCTGTACAGAATAATCAAGAACGTGCTCGCAAAGAAGAGTCAGAATTTGTCCGAGATGTGCACGCAGAATATTTCTTACGCTTCGCATATAACAATAGCCGTGGCACTTCTATTCGTGCTGCTAGGATTCGTTCAGTTATACGCCTTGTTTTGCATTAAAGTCGACAGGTTTAACGGCGAGGTTAAACATCATTGGTTGCTTTGGGGTATCGAATTGTCGGTGCGATTTATAGAGATCTCGATCATAACGCTCCTGGCTATAGTTGTGAGTCTTAAGATGTCGCAGAGAGAGAAACAAACGGCCGGAGGATTCCCCTTGTTTCCTTGCACTACCAGCGACTCGAGTACCGATAACATCTACCCCAACAACTGCAATACGAATCCCAACGCGATGAATTACAGTCGGAACGAGATGATACTAGATAATATACCAACAGAAGCAGTCGAAAGGCCGATACTCGTTAAAAATTCATTCCAGAATGACTCTTTCGACAAAAAGTCGACGCTTGAGAGGTACCACAGCGACAACGAGCGGAGCAGTAACTTCGACAGGTTCGAAAGGCCCAAATGGGGCTCGGACAGATTCGATTCGCGTCAGAGCGCGGATCAGGTCAGCATCAATAATTTCCTGCAACCGAATTCGGGCAATTTCGACAGGGGTGCACAAAACGCATCCACAAGAAACGAGAGAAATTCGGCCAGGAAGACGTACGACGCGGCAAAGTATTACACGAAGCCTAAGTACGACGTCGAGTTTGGAAATGACGAATTCCAGCAGGAGATATTCGCTAACGCGCAGGATAGGAACATTTACAGCGAACCCGTCGATAACAATAGCCTGAGCCATCATCAGTACGAAAGGACTAGGCATGAATTTGAACGGTCGGATTTCGATAGGCGGTCGAGAAACTCCTCCAATACCTCGGGCAGGAGATCGACTGGAAGGTCGCGGAAGAATCACGCCAGACCACATCTAGGCGTCCAGACTTTGCCAAATCACGATGGTAGGAATCAGATTCCCGATTCGATGCTGGTTGACGAACAGGGATTCGTTAGGTTCAGGCATATGCAGGAGGAACACGAGAAGCCTAAGAAGAACAAGAAATTCAACGATATGAATCAGTACGGGGAAGCATAACTTTTGCTGCCTCGAAAGCGTTGGCTCGGACACTATTTTCGTTCTAAAGATCCTATAGATTTCGTTTAATTCCAAATTATTTCGATCTAATTGATCTTCATCATTAATTTTTCAATATGGTAAACGTGTAGTTCCTAACCAAATCTAATATGTAATTAATATGTTCATGTGATGGAATTAAGAAGGGAAACTGCAAAAAAGAAGTAGTTTCGTTTATAATTTTTTAGATAACTCGAATGCTTTTTATAGTTTAGAAGTATTGTTACATTCTGAGAAAGATAAAGTTCCTTTAAATCAATTGAATATCAATGGTTGTGATATATACTATATTTCCAAAACGAATCAATTTCTAATCATTTACAATGATGTCATAAAATTTGTTACAAAGATTTACCATTTCACTAATTTCATCAATAAAAAAAAAATTATAAAATTAACCTGAATTAATTAATGCAGCAAAAATATGGTAAGGTATATTAAACCTCTAGTAAAGGCAGGCAACATCAGGTTATTTATTTCAAATAAAACAACCTACGTCCTATAGATTAGAGCTCGTTATGTAATGATGAGTAAAACAATAGTATTCATTAGAGACTATTTATAAGTTTATAGGGGTAGCCAATTGAAATTTCATCAATGTGCACTTCTTTTTAATGAAGTGTTTCATATATTAAGCAACCACTGAATTCCCACAAGCTCTATATTATATTGTAGATTTCCCATTTTGATACCTTCATAACCCATTTTATTTATTTCATTCAATATGTTGGAACGATGATAGTGGAATTTTCCGAGCCAATGTTTTGTCCGGAATAGGTTGGACATTGATCAGCTTTAAAGAGGATTTGAAGGCCTAAGATAGTTGGCCTTTTCATAATATTTGCCAAATTGAGGACCTAACTGAGGTATTTTATAATAGTAAGCTGAATATGAAAAGTCGTTGATGTTGACTCACAAAGTGATAAAAAAAATGATATCTCACCCTTTTCTCAAATTGTCTGGTGAAATGATACACTGTGTTAGATATAGTGTACGTATATAAATATATATTAATAATATTGATTATAATGAAGTAGTGAATAAAGAAATGTGTAAATTTGCCACTGTAAATAGTTTTGGATTAAGTAATAACTATAATTTAATTTTTTATATATACAAATTATATAAAATCCTAATTTTATATGTTGAATTTGTAAAATACAGGGTTCGAAATTTTAGGCAGCTAGAAAAAGGATAATTAAGTGGGTTAATATCAAATTAATACCATTCAAACATACGAAATAATATTGATCTATATATAACCCTTTACCCTGTATACCTTTGTTGTTCTATGACTGAATATTTTCCTAGTTTTTTTTATAGTTTTTGTGTTAATCTCTAAGTTGTTGATTGTCGTTTATATGTTGAAATAATGCACAAATTTCCAATTATTAATGGGCAGCTATTTACTTACAATTTGCTTTTGAGGCTAAATAGATTCATCGTGTTGATGAATTGAGTGGACCTATAGTTAGACTGAAAAGGTCTTTTGATTCCTCATTGTGAAATATTAAATTTGTCATTCTTATTATTGAAATCAACAACTTGGAGTAACTTTCGAGTTTTACCGTCCTTTTAATGAAAAAATATCTTCATCTATTTCGCAAAATATTATAAAAACAAACCGGTGTCCAGTTATTAAGACGAATAAAGCTCACTTTCTCACAATGTTGTTAATTAGATGTAAAGAAACAAAATAATTCCTAGAAAAAAATACTCATTGTTATGAATGGCTACACGAATGCGTACATTTAGTTTAGCATTTTAATAGCTGGACATTTCTGTAGATGTCTTTTTGTATATATGTATTTAAATTATTGCTAATGTTCAGCGATTTGCCATTTTGTTTTGCTCCAGGTAATGTTTATAGATGATTTTTAGGACACAGCTATTCACAATTTGCGTTGTAAGAAACATTGAAAATTATTCTCGAATATTAAAGTGAATTATTCACTAACCTTCAAAAGAATATTTTTAAATTACATTTGGCACAGGAACAAATTAAAAAATAAAAAAAAAATTTCTGTCGTCAAAAAAGTCAGTCTGTAAGCATTTTTCGTATTTATTTATTTGCAGTATTATTATTTGACAGTATTTTTTGTGATTTTGTAAGTACATTTTTGAGCCGTTGATACATTTTAGTTCATCATTGGAAATGCAATTGTTTGCCAAAATTTTGATTTTGTGGGAATTATGACTACGGTAAATTATTCATATTTTGTTGATAGTGCAATAGATAGAAAAATTCCATTGAATTTTATTACTTATATATTCAATATCATCCTCTATGGAAAATTATTAATATATGGTTGATAGTCAGTGCAAGAGTTATGTACTTTCGATTAATAATTTTATCCTTATTGATGCAATAGTTGGAAAAATTCCATTTAATTTTTTTACTTACGATTCAATATCTAATTTTGAAAATTTGTCATTAATTGCATTCCAATGATTAAACATCGAATTTTATTTAGAATCAATATAGTGCAGCTTAATTTGATTTTTTCAGCAATAAAACTACTATATCCTCTTTTCAATATACTGTATATTTGATGCAATAGTTGGAAAAATTCCATTTAATTTTTTTACTTACGATTCAATATCTAATTTTGAAAATTTGTCATTAATTGCATTCCAATGATTAAACATCGAATTTTATTTAGAATCAATATTGTGCAGCTTAATTTGATTTTTTCAGCAATAAAACTATTATATCCTCTTTTCAATATACTATATAACACTAGTATGTTACTGAAAATTTCAACAAGGCAATCTTGAATATCTGAAATCTAATGAAACAGTTAATGATATTGCTTTAATTTTTTAATTTTGTCTTGTATACTTTTAACACATTCCATGACTTGCCCTGGTCTGTTCCTATTTATGTACTTACAATTACTTTTTTTTAAATGAAATTTTGCCAGTATTTCTCTAACACATCTACTCGTTATAGAATAGAAACATCATTTTAAATGTTACACACACTTTCATTTGAAAATATGACAATTTTTAAGATTGTATTGGCATTTCGAAATTGTCATGTTCGTCTAATATTTGTATTATATTATTGTAAAATATAAACAAGTGGATATGTAACAGTGTTTAATTGCTTCCCTTAATTGATTCCTTTTGTTTAACTTCCAAAATAATTAAAATGTAGTTTCAATTTTGGTAAGCGCCGAATTTTTATTTTAAAATATGTAGGTTTGATTTCCGATAAATTTTTGAATCAAGTGAAATATTGTGTTTACACAATGTTTGAATCCGTGAATCAATAGATTTAAATCATATTCAGGTTCTTGTACCATTTCATTATGAAACGTTTAACTTAACTTGGTTTATGCGGGGCTTAAGACGGCTTAAACGCCGTTTATATTTTGGTGCAAGCGACTATTTGTTCTGCTGAAAAATGCAAAAGTTAAATATGAATCAGTTGTTTATGTCATATGTTATTCATCGTCGTTAAAGATTATTTCGAATCGGGTAGTAGTTAAAATAGATAATTTAATGTTTAATTATTACCATAATAATGTGTCATTTAAAAAATATGGCTAAAATTTAGTTAAGCTGAGTCCGTGTACAAAGATAATGATCATAGACATTAAACGTTATTGTTCTCTGAGGGACGTAAAATTTTTTGAATTTACAGATGGCAACACTGAATATATAAAAAATTATTTGAATTCGATAGCAAAAAATGTTTTTAATATTTAGAATGTGAAGAAATATGAAATGTATACAATGATTTAGGTATATTACTGAAATTGTTTGTAAAACATAAGGATTTGTAATGGCTTACTCTCCTACAGTTGAACTTGCCAGGTAAACCTAGTAGTTCTTTTTTTGCACTAGTAAATCAGTAAATTTACCATTTACTTACATTTTTTCCTAGGCAGTTAAACGCTATTGAGGTGATTGATGTACACGAAGCAAAATCTGTGGGAAGGGTTGCACAACATTTTGATTATTTAGTAGTACTTGATTTTGAAGCAACCTGTTGGTCAGACCCACAGTGGCAACAAAAAAAGAAAAATGAGATCATTGAATTTTCCGTGGTATTATACGATGTCCATGAAGAAAGAATTGTTGATGAATTCCAGCAATACGTTCAACCTTCTGAATTCCCCATTTTGAGTGATTTCTGCAAAGAACTGACAGGTAATTGTTCAGAAATTCCAAACACAAGTTGAAACAACTTACTAAGAGTTTAAAAGGCAATATATTGTTAAGAATTAGATAAAATTGAGTTATCCAAATTGAATAGCGAAGTATACTAATAATCAATGTGACCACCTATACCAGCAACCTTTATCTTCTGTGGAGAGATTATTATAATAGAGGACCAGCACAGAACATAATATGCAAAATTCTTGTACAAAATAGTTGAAATTGTTTTATTAGAGTTCAATTGGCCATTATCATTATTTCAAAAATTACAATTATTAGAACCCACAACTTCTGAAATATTTATACCAAATTGTAATTAATTTGTATTCAAATTATAAGAGCCTTCTTTTGAACGTACTAGCATATCTAATACCCTACGAAATATAACAGGACATAATTAAAAATGCTATATGTATATCTATTCTCTAAAATCGAATACATGAAACATACCAAATTATATTCATTCCAAAAATTCTCTTTTAAAAAAAAGGACGCAAAAATACCTGTACTTAGTTCGGAAAGAAAATAGTTTCATGAATATCAAAAATAAATATAAAATCGGTACAAAAGTTTTAGGAAACTGCAAAATGTATAACAATGTACAGATTTAGGTTGAGTAAGGTACTATTATTGGATTTAAAAAGATTTTTTTCATCCATACCTATGTATTGAGGAGTTCATTACAGGAGATAGAACATGGACTAGGAACAAATAAATAAATCATTCAATTATATGCTAAATATGAGTAAATGTTCAGTATTGTGAATTTTTTAACCAAATACAAGAAGTTCCCATAAGTTGAAATATACATAAATATATAAAAAAATTATTTCAATGTAGTTCTTCCAGTACTATAAGGCTAGAATACTAGAATATTTGAAATTTTCATAACCACATTAAAACACCTAGAATTTTCTCAGAACTCTATAGGAAGTTTCTTATATATCTATTACTAGTTTATATATTTGAAACTTCATTTTTGGGACGATTTAAAGTATAACAATCACAAAATATGTGTTTGTAATAATATAGTTTTCATTGTAAGCCATTTTTGATTATTTGGAATATATCACTGAGAATGCATTATTTTTATCACTGATTTAATTCTAGTAAGTAACAAATATTTGTGTTCAAGGAATAACTCAGAACCAAGTAGATGAGGGTGTTCCTATTGGAACATGTCTTATGTTATTCTCAAGATGGATTGATGCTCACCACAAAAGTTTAAACATTACCTTTCCATGTAATATACTGTTACCATGGAAAAAAAAGTGCGTTTTTGTTACTTGGAGTAATTGGGATCTAGGTACCTGTCTCCTGAATGAATGTAAAAGAAAAAATATATATAAGCAAGAGTATTTTGGCAAATGGATTGACCTGAGAGAAATTTATATGGTAAGTTTCAAAAACATGTCTAAACAGAAAACAATTTATAATGAAATTGAATGTTACTGAGCAGTTGTTGACAGTTTTTAATTTTCCATTTAGGAATTTTACTCCAGAAGGCCAAAAGGTCTAGTAGGAGCCCTAGATGAAGTTGGATTGAAATTTATCGGAAATCAACACAGTGGTCTTGACGATGCTAAAAACACCGCATATTTAGCTAGAAAATTGATCCAAGATGGAGCTTTACTGAGAATCACAAAAGATATTAATAATAAAAAGAAAAGATAATTTCTTGAAGTATTACATAATTTAGAAAATACAAATATGAGGTTTGGAGTAGAAATGGTACATGGTTTTTTGTTAAATAATTTTATAAATTTCTAAAATTTTTAAATGTGATGGTTATAATGTAAAATTTACATTGTGAATTTTTGTATAAACCTGGTACCAACTGATATAGTACAATTACTTGCAACTTATGATAATTTTGTTAAACTATTTGGATGGTGTATTGTATAATGAAGAGTATAGGTTATAGTACAAATACTAATATATAATTATTTAGATTTGGGACCTTTGAAAATAATGGGCCAAAATATATTTTGAACAAACAAGAAATAAAATTCCATAATTTTTTAATAGTGTTGTTTCTCATTTTATCATATTTATTAAAGTGCCATAATTTTCATTTTTAAAATATATTAGCTCAGAGCTATCTTCATGTGGTATAATGATATTGGAATCTGTTGTTAAATAGTCTGAGATCAATTAGATGCCCCTGGATCAGTTAAAATTTCAGAGAAAAAGACTTATGAGCAACTAAGCTTTGTCACTAAGGTCGTATTTTCCACTTATGTTTGTGATTACAACTGAAAACAAATCCTGAAATTTCTACATGAATCTTGGAGGTGGGAGAAAAGATTTGAATACTCATCACAAATAACTCAGATACAAATTTTTAGAATTTTAACAAATTTGTTGGGGCTGCAGAAATGCGCAAAGTTTCAAGTCAAATTGGAGCTTCTATCGAGTAGCAAAATGTCTTCAAAAACCTTTTTTGTTTGTTGCAAAGAGCCCTAGGGAAATGAATTTTGGATTCAATGTTATTAATTAATTTTCACATCCTTTGATACCTGCTTGAAATATTTTTGGTATCACCTCTCCTCACTATATTTCCGATATTTCTAAACACTATATTTCCGATATTTCGACAATAATTACTGTCATCTTCAGGGAAGCTACAAAAAATAAGCACAAAGAAAATCACAAATAGCATTTTGTGATTTTTTTAACGACCACCAGTAACAATACTCATTACTCACTGTGTCTTTGAGAATGATTGCAAAGGATATAATGATCGAGATACAAGATATATTATCAATTTCTATATATATATATATATATATATATATATATATATGGATGTATGTATATATCTTACGGAACTTCCTCCAGCATCCTCTTAAATATGCAGAAATTTGCTTTCTGGAGTTGTTTTTGAAGCAGATGTACAATTAGGTGGGTAAATTCATTGAAAATTTTGGCATTTTATAACTTTTGACAACGGAATGGCAGGGTCCAGGGAGGTTCAGGATTTTCGTACCTCCAAATACATCCCAAATTGGGTTATAGGGCTGAAAAATGGTACGTGAATGGTGTTGATATAACGCAAGTGCTTTTTGGTCGTATAGGTATATACTTTTTCCCCATCCGCCTTCATTTTCATGTAGAATTTTAATATTTCGTGTTTTTTGAGGTTTTGAGCACCTCCACAGCTCCTTCAGAATGATTTAACATTTCGTATTTTTATTGAATTTATGTTAGGGAAGTGCCTTTTGGCCACTTGCCTATTTTTCTGAAACGCCGCAGTTTTAATGAAGAGATTTAGAGATTTCATGTTTTTTGTGGGTTTTAAGGTTTTGCTCACCTCCAAAGCTCATCCAACTCGACTTATGGGTTGATATTGTATGTGAAAAGCAACAAAACTGAGGGGAAAGTTTTTTATATTCCATAGTTACTGATTAGCCAGAAATTCTAGTGTTAAACTTTAGAACGTATAAAGATGAAAAGTTAATCAACAATTGAAAATCATGTAATTCGCGTTCATTGGAACTGCATGAACCCCAGCATTATTGTAGGACTTGTATAACCAGCTCTATTTTAGGTTACTTGAAGAGTGTTATTTGTCTTTGTTCAAATAAATGATCTTTAATCAAGTTCGGTTAGCAAATATGTTTCATATTTTTACATCTTAGGCTGATTCTTAGATTTCGAACGAAGTTTTGAAACTTGGATTTTATTCGAGTGTCAACTTGCATTGGATTGGATTGGAATTTGGAATTTGAACGAAGGCAAGGCAAGTTTTCCAAAGTACCAACTTAAATCTTAGAATCAAATTCCCAATTTTAATTTAAAGATCTATGCGCCGCATATTCCTAGGAACTTTTATTCCACCTTCGTTTTGACAGTTATGGTTATTTTCAGCCGATACGGTTGGCATTAACACAGTATCATCGAGCGAATTTTAGATTGTGTGTGTGTGTGAGTGTTTAAGGTGTTATCGATAAAATATATACATACAACCGTACTTATTAACAATGCGGTCATACATTGTTCGATACGTGTAATTCTCTATTTATTGCCGCTGCGTCCCTTTTGCATTTTATGTTTTCTCTGGTGAACCGGTAAAAGTGAAATGGAACCCAAGAGGAAATTGTCGTAAGTTGTCATAACTCAATATTGCTCCTTTCAGCGAGCTAATTCGGTACTTTAATAATCGGAATATAGCAGACATATTCTTCATGATTGCTTGGTTTGAAAGAATCTAATCATGCTTCTTATAATGGGAAGCAGTATTTAAATTACATCAGATTGATGGGACATTCCATAACATTCAGTGGGTAATCTATAATGGTACATCCTACTTAGTAGCGTGTTATTATGAAAAACTCAAGTCATTGCTATCCAGGAAAAATTTATTTGATTCGTGTAAGTCATATGTTAACTAGTATATTTGTTATATTCATTGCTGGAGCAGTAATGAAACAATACAATACCAATGTCATAAGCTTCTCACCTTAGTAAAATTATGCATTCAGATTTTGCTGATAATGTGGGGAATAGCCTTATAAACTTTTATATAATATGTCTATCTTCTAACTATTATATTTCAACTATAATTTGAATTGCTATCTGCATATATTTTCCTAAAGACCCTCAAGTTGTGATTAAATAATGTCATTTTATTTGTTGGATTTGATATGTTCAATTATGCTAATCAGGTGAATAGAATGTATGAAATTGATAATAACTAAGGAAGTCTGTTTTCCTATGAAAAATTATCCAAGTACTTCATGCTCAGTTGTGTATGTAATTAAAAGTGATGGAAGTGCAGAAACATTATCAGAAACAAGCAGTGACTATCTGAAAAGCTTGTAATATCGATAATGTATCCCAACACCCTTTTATTCTTAGATTTTTCTTGATTGTCTGGAATAAGTAAGTAATTTTCTATAAACAATCTATAAGACTTCAAACCAAATTATTAATAGTTGTGAACATAATTTTAGTGGAAGAAATTGCTTTGTTTCAATAATGAAATTCAAAATCATACTGATGAAATTAACTTTATGATAGGCATGACTGTATCTTGTGTTGAACCTTTGAATGTTCAATTATATTTTAAAAAATCACCTTGATCTTCTTTGCTGACATTTATGATTTAACGAAGTAATAAAACCGTTACATTCTTTTTTATATCAGTGTCTTTTGAGAAACACCTTTTGTGTTTTCATGAGTTGTTTCTACAGTGTTGTTTGAATGTTCTCAATCTAAAAAGTATATGTATTAGATGATCTGTATAGATAATCAGTTTGCGTTTAACCCATTTACTAAAGCAGTTATTTTTAGATCAACAAGGTAAAGGAGTAGGTACTTCAGATTATTTCAAGTGATTCTGAACTGGAATACTTATATTAGAGTTTGTTAGAATTCTTCACTTTATATTATGAAAGTATTGAATTGTAGAGGAAGGAATTTTCTAAATATTTCAATCTCCTACAAACAATAAAATAGATCTTTTTTTTCACATTCTGATTGGTTTTTAGTGTATTCCTAAGTTCAGATAGCTTTAATGGAATTATTTATTTACTTATTTAGAATAGTTGGTGAAGTATGACCATTTGAAATGTTGTTTTCTATATTGAGGTCTATATTTCATATCTTCCAATGTCTGAAAAAAATAGAGAAACACACGTATTTCATTCCTCCCTGAAGTGTGTGTCAGGGAGCCGGCAGCTTGAGTTTGGGATTAACTCCTTCAGCCAGATCAGAGGATACACTTGTATGTAAAAGTGCATTAAGGATAGGTGAGACGGGATATTTATGGAACATAGGAAGTGTGGGTAGGGTTCAGAGGATTAATACTGGCCCAGCATTCGCCTTATAAGTTTGCAAGCAGTGACTTACATTACCATGAGGAAACCTCTGAAAAAAACTCATGGCAGACCAGTCTGCCCCGAGGTTTGAACCCGAGACCTCCCAAATACTAGCCAGAGTACGCTAAGTACTCGACTAACTAGCTTGGTGCCAATGTCTGAACTATGATAATGCTCTTTATAGCTTGTGAAGGATACATATTCAAAGATGTCATGAATGAATTACATTAAAATACAGTAAAAATTCAAGAAGTGTGAAAAGGTATTTTACTTCTGAAATTGGAAATGAACCTCTCTTGGTCCCTCCTAAAAATTTTATATGTGAAATATTTTGAATGGCTAAGCATTGCAATTTCATCAGTCATGGCATTTGGATTAAGTTCTACCTTATTCTCATGAGGATTGATTGAATACTCCTGAAGTTATATAGTTCTTGAAATTTTGAGGAAAACCTCCACTAATGGAGCAATGCAAAATATTTTCACAATTTTGTGTATGATAAGTTGAAAACCACTAACAAACAAGATATCTCTACATGAAATTGAAGGCATTTAGAGAACAAAGTTTATAATACCAAAAGGCACATCTTTCGGAGCATCCATTAATTACGTGAGATAATTTTGGCGATTTTTTGACTCGCCCTCCCCCCTTGGTGAGATGTCGTGATTTCTTGCTCGGCCCCCTCTCCCCCTCCCCGAATCTCACGTGAGATTTTTTAAAATGCATATTTGTTTTATGAATGAGTTTATCTGTGCTTATTCTTTTAGTTCAAGTACCTAAATCAGTAATATTTTATAAAAATGTGAACAAAATTGAATCTATATACAGGGTGAGTCAAGCTGAACGCCTCGGACTCTCGTGGCCAAATGGTATTTTTTTTCGGTAAACGGTCTATGGAAGTATATGCACGTCGATCTGAACTACAATTTAAAAATAATGACTTTCATACAGGGTGTTTCAAAAGAGCGTGACATATCAAAGTTATATTTTTTTTAATGGAACACCCTGTATTTTCTTGCATTTTTGAATTACTTGAGAAAAAATAAGCTAACTTTGCTGTAGTGTCCCTATCCCTAGCTTTCTCTATTTATGAGATATTCAACTTTTTCTCAAAATGTAAGGCGGTCGAAAAAATTCAATATCATTTGAATTAGCCAAAGCAGGTGTACGAAATTTAGAAAACCCACTCAAATCAATTTCAGCTACTTACTGTAGCATGAGTAAAGAACCAATAGTATACAGTGTGTTTCATACTATCAGGAACACTTACCGTATATTTGAACGTCAATAACTTTGTTATTTCAAATGGAACACCCTATATTTTTCCACTTGACATGATGCACCTTTTTATTTCCTTTTGAACCATATAATACATCCCTATACCTAAATGTGATGTTTCAGAAATTATCGAAGCCTTTTCGAAATCCTATGAATTTTTTGAATTAACATTATTTCATCTAGTAGTCTGATGTCATATACTTGAGTAATACATTAAACCCTGTTGAGTTGTTGTTCTAAGTAGGCTCCTGTCAAATAGCAATATTCTGTCATAAGTTTGTGCTGAATTCGTCCCTGCTGAGAAGTAAAATGAAAAGTTTCACACTTGAAGAAAGAATTAACATGATTTTAACCATTGGAGAGTGTTATGAAAATTGCTTATTAGCGTCGAGGGGTTTATGCACAGAAGTACCCAGATAAAAGAGGCATCCTGACAAAAATGTATTTCAGAGACTATTAGACAGATTTTGAAGAACAGGTAGTATCTATAACACTGTTCGATAAATATCGATACAAGTTACTTGTAATGAGGAACACAATTTCGAAGTTTTGCAATCTGTGATTGAAGATCCCAATACTAGTACTAGAGCCATTGCTAATGCAACAGGTATAAACTCAATCGAGTGTAAGCAGAATTATTGAAAACATAAATATCATCCATATCACATTCAGCTGCATCAACAGCTGTATGGAAGGGACTTTGAACGTAGGCTAGATTTCTGTTTATGGTATCTTGAACGAGTTTGGCGAAAGAGATGAACTTTTTTGAACATATTTTATTCACAGATGAATCAACCTTTCATAACAATGGTCTGATTAATCGACATAACTTTCATTATTATGACACCGAAAACAAACATTTATTTCGAACCGTCGATCGCCAGAAGCGGTGGAGTGTTAACTCATTCGGTGGATTCATAGGAGACACCATAATTGGTCCTTATTTCTTTGACGGGCATCTGAATGGAAGGAAATTTTTAAGATTCATGAAAACAGAATTTTGGAATCTTCTGGAAAATATTCCTTTGAATGTGAGACAGATGATGTGGCTACAATTAGATGGTGCTCCGGCACATTTCAATCGTGTTGTTAGGAATTATCTGGACAGAAAATTTACAGATAAATGAATTGGGAGAGGTGGTCCTTATAACTGGCCAGCGAGATCGCTCGATCTCACACCCTTGGATTTTTTTTATGGGGATATATAAAGGATATTGTATAGGGTAATTCCGGTAGAGATGCCGGCATGGTAGAGATGCCGATTGACCATATTTCCGAACGTACTCATCTGCGGGACATAAGTTTCGCGCCTAATCATTCACGTGTCAGTGCCTATCGAAGTCTGTAGTCGGCATTAGGCAATCTCCAATCATTTTTAATTTAACTGAGATTTTCAATTTCTGCCAAGTGAAAAGTTTTTCGGAGTATAAGGTTAGTGTACTGTACTTACTTTAATAAATGTTCTAGTATAAAATTTGCATGAATATAGTGAAACAGCATAGAATGAGGTTATACCTTTGCTTATTTGTGTCATCTTTATCCCAGTTGAAACTGTTCAGGAGCATTCGGCATCTCTCCCGGAAATTCGGGAGAGATGCCGATTTTTAATAGGGTGTTATGGCTAACCTAAAAAAATATTTCAATTTCAGATATGCCGAGCGAATACGAAAGAAATTGTCATAATAGGGGTAAATGGACCGAAGGAGCTTTAATAGCTGCTATAGCAGAAGGTATGGAAGTAAACGAAGCTACTAGAGTATTTGAAATTCCACCAAGAACTTCAAAACGCAGAGTTGCATCCGGAAATTCCAAAAAAGGACGAATGGGACCTGACAGTTTGCTTGGTGAAGGCGCTGAAAAGAAAATTGTTATACACATAAACAAACTGCAGGTAAGGGGATTTACTCCTACGAGATTAGAAGTTAGACGAATGGCGTTTTACCTAGCAGAGCAGTTGAAAATACAGCACAAATTTAATAGACAAGCTGAACTCGCAGGTTATGACTGGCTTTCGTCCTTTTTACGACGACATCCTGAATTATCCATAAGGAAGGCTGAAGCCTTGTCCCGCAATAGAAGTGTCGGCATGGATCGAGAAGTAGTTGCCAAATATTTTGAACTACTCTCTTCTATATTGGAGGAACATCAGCTACTCGGCAAACCTGCTTGTCTATATAATATGGATGAGACTGGACTCCAACTGAACAACCGTCCAGGAGAGGTCATTGCCAAGAGAGGGTCAAAAGTCGTGTCAGCGTTGACAGCCACAGAACGGGGAGAAACGATAACAGTTATAGGCTGTTGCAACGCAAAAGGAACTTTTTTGCCACATCTGGTTTTAGGGCGACCGGAATTTATCCGCTTAACCCGCAAAATATTCCGGACTATGCTTATGGATGCACTGACGTGGGAACAAATGAAAGACCTGCGGAAGTGCCGTGTCAAGAAGAAGGAAGATTTTCTCCACTGCCGTCAACTTCACACGTTGCTGAATCGGCTGAACTACCAGCAGCCCAAATCACGCACGTTTCGACTCCTAGAAAAATTACGCCTGGCAAAGCCCTGGACATTGTATTACCTGTTCCAGGTACTGCTGTACTAGACGTTAGGAGAAAATCTAAGAAAATCGCAGAAATTTTAAATAGTGCAGAAGGCATAGAAAAGCGCAAGAAAAACCAAGAGCGCAAAGAAGAGATGGAACTTAAGAAACTTAAACGTGCTAAAACACGCATCGTATCTAAAAAAGGGAAATTTGCTGCGAAAACGGTACCCAAAGGAGAACAGAAAAAAAAAGAACTGGAGTTGGAGGAATCTACTGATGAAGATTTGGACATTTCTATTCATGACAGTAGCTCGGACATGGAAACTTACAATGACGCCACCTGTACTGGTTGTGGGGAAGAGTATACTAAGACAACCAAAACCGATGACTGGATTCAGTGCATCCATTGTCAAATGTCAGCAGTGGCTGCATGAGGGGTGTACGAAATACCAAAATACATGCGAAATCTGTGTAAAATAGTTCATTAAAAAGAAAAAATGTAGAGGCATCTCTACCTTGAGCTTGCGGCATCTCTCCCGTGATATTAGGTAGAGATGCCGATTTACAGAGTGTGCGAAAATGTTTTTTCATTGTTTATTAGGATTACTTTAAGGAATAATACTTATGTGCCTTGTTTACCAAATAAATATTACAACGGATAGGCTTAGTTTCATTACTCAATGATTATTTTGAAATTAGTTAACCAAGAAAATGTGAAAAATCGGCATCTCTCCCGGAATTACCCTACAGTACACCACCCACTACTCCTGATGATATGAAAGAAAGAATTAGAAATGCCTTCCAAACCGTAACTCCAAATATGTTAAAAAAAATCAGAAACTCATTCGAAAAAAGAATTAGATGCTGCATTGAAGTAGATGGTGGTCATGTCGAACATTTATTATAATTTTTTTAATTTAACCTTAAACTTTAATCTTCAAGTAATGTTTCATTTTCAATAAAAACCAGTTAACCTAAAAATAGTAGATACAGTTGGATTGGTACAACAATGCTGCAAAGAAAATCAACAATTAAGAGTGTTCAAATTCAATTTACTAATAATATTGAAGATTTATTCTTCAGTATTCGACATCTGTCGGTTGATGAAGGTTAGTTGAAAACCTCATCGTAAAGGCTTTGTTTACTCCAGAAGCTCAAACTTTTAATGTATTACTCAAGTATATGACATCAGACTACTAGATGAAATAATGTTAATTCAAAAAATTCATAGGATTTCGAAAAGGCTTCGATAATTTCTGAAACATCACCATTTAGGTATAGGGATGTATTATATTGGTTCAAAAGGAAATAAAAAGATGCAATCACTGTCCAAGTGGAAAAATATAGGGTGTTCCATTTGAAATAACAAAGTTATTGACGTTCAAATATACGGTAAGTGTTCCTGATAGTATGAAACACACTGTATACTATTGGTTCTTCACTCATGCTACAGTAAGTAGCTGAAATTGATTTGAGTGGGTTTTCTAAATTTCGTACACCTGCTTTGGCTAATTCAAATGATATTGAATTTTTTCGACCGCCTTACATTTTGAGAAAAAGTTGAATATCTCATAAATAGAGAAAGCTATGGATAGGGACACCTTAGCAAAGTTAGCTTATTTTTTCTCAAGTAATTCAAAAATGCAAGAAAATACAGGGTGTTCCATTAAAAAATATATAACTTTGATATGTCACGCTCTTTTGAAACACCCTGTATGATAGTCATTATTTTTAAATTGTAGTTCAGATCGACGTGCATATACTTCCATAAACCGTTTACCGAAAAAAAATACCATTTGGCCACGAGAGTCCGAGGCGTTCAGCTTGACTCACCCTGTATATAAAAGAAAGTCGTGTTAGTTACACTATTTATAAATCAAGAACGGCTTTACAGATATGGCTGAAAATTGGCGAGGAGCTGACTCAGAGCCAGGAGACGGACATAGGATTTTTTTGATTTTTTTTTCACCCCTCTTCGATCAACCCCTATTTTTTATTTGTTAAATTCCTTCGAAATGGCTCGACCGATTCTCATGAAATTTTGTGTTCATATCGGTTAGGTCTGGGAATCGGACAAAATCTACTTTTCATCCCTCTGAATTTTGAGGGTCGACCGAGGGGTGGTCCACCTTTTTATTTTTATTTTTCAGACAAAATTTTCTGTTCTATTTTTTTATGATATATAAATTCAAAAATACGTACAACGCTAAATTTTCACCCCTTTACGATCAAACCCCTATTTTTTATTCGTTAAACTCCTCCAAAATGGCTAGACCGATTCTCATGAAATTTTGTGTGCATATTAGTTAGGTCTGAGAATCGGACATCTATTTTTCTGTTCTATTTCTTTTATGTTACAGCATTCAAAAATGCATACAACCCTAAATTTTCAACCCTCTACTATCAACTCCTATTTTTTATTTGTTAATTATAAATTATATAACTTCAATTTTTCTGGCAAGATTTTTATTTTTACTTCGTCATGACTTAGAATAAAAAAATTCATATTACTCTCAATTTTTTACCCTTCTACGATCAACCCATATTATTCCATCGCAATTTTCATTTTTTTTTTATTTCACCATAGATCCGCAATAGGGTTGCAATATGGCAATCGAAAATAACAATAGTCAGTTTGAGAATAGGTCGTAATATATTTTTCATACTCCCAATGATTAAAGTTTTTGCCGGGTCAGATCGATTGATAGATAGATAGAAAGATAGATAGCTAGATAGATAGATAGATATGCAGATAGATAGACAGATAGATAGAATGATAGATAGATAACTATCTAGATAGATAAATATATAGTTAGATAGGTAGATATACATCGGCAGATAGATGAATAGATAAAAATAATTTATATGGCAGAACAACGTTTGCCGGGTCAGCTAGTTAATAATAAAACAATGGCTGTAATAAGTCACAATTTTTTTCAGTGAAAATAATTAGTGCATCCTATGTTTATTATAAAAGGTTATGGCCTCGGTTATGGCATTATTTTTTTATGAATAATTTTCACATCGTACCGTAAGTATATGAAGAAGAAATATTTACTCCAAAAAATATATTTACTATTAATAAATATTTATCAATAGTTCACGAATAATGTTAGAAAAATACTTTTTCATATTTAATAAATTGTTTCGAACCAAATTCATTTATAGTTAATAAATTATTCCATCAGTGCATAATTAAACCGCGATTAATATTTTGATGAATGATTCAGCTATATTTTAGTGAAGAAACATTTTTTACTCAAGTTAACCCAGTTTTCTCGCAATTTTATACTGTTTCATGCGAAAAAAAAACGCGATATTTGATGAGACCACCCCCTCCCCCGCGTGAGATTGAGTGAGATTTTCCTCGAATTCAGTATACCAGTGTGTTTTGTGGGTTGTCTAACATAGCAAAATTTGACGTGTTCATCGAAAACAGACCGAAATAAGTCGAAGCGCGTATAACGTGCATTTGTTTACTATAGTTGAACACTACTTAGAGGATCTGCTGAAACTGTGTGAATTTGTTATTTTTATTACTTACGCATTTTCATGAATATATTGAACGTATATGTTTCCTTTTTTTCGAAATTACTAATTTTGTTGGGGTCTCCTGAAGTGACCACTGGGCACATACGTAATCGTGTTATCTTATTTTAGTTCTGAGGAAGCTTGAAGTACCTACCTACTGAACAGGGTTGCCAATTTTCGAAAGGACCAACCCGGGAGATTTTTTTGAGGAGTTTAGTAGGGAGGGGGTTGAAGAAAATGTCAATGATTTATTTATTTTTAATTTATATATACCTACTCTGCTTCTAATATTTGACAGTTTTTTACCACAAAATCATAATCTTTAAAAATCGAAGTTTGATTAGTAGAGCGCGGTTGCGTATAATTTAAAAAAAACTGGGGAAATTAGCCACCCCGGGAAGTCGGGAGGTTGACCATTATTACCGGAGTCATCCGGGCAATCCGGGAGGGTTAGGAACCCAATAACTGAATATTTAGAAAATCTTCATGCAGATGAGTTCTATGATTTGTAAGAAATGTTCAGCGTGCAAAGTAGAATTGTGTTTGAAACATGACAAAAACTGTTTCATGTTATATTACGCAAAATAGGTTATATTGTTTGGTTTTATGTTCCTACTGGTTATGTGGAGTGACCACATCCTGCAGGATAATCCTTGTGTTTTTTTATCTTGAAATTTGTTTCATTTTCTTCAAGTATCTCTAATAAACCATTATCAAACCATACATAATATTTTTTCCACAAAAAAATAATTTGGGCCGGAAAGGGTTAAGGTCAATTTAATCCACGTCCAATTTTTCAACCCTTTTTCTCAATTTGGATGATGGTTCAAATACCTGTTTTTTAGCTCCATTAGGACTCCTAAAAGGCTGAATTTTGAATATGTTCTTCATAAGTAATTTCCACATCTTTTGTCATTGGTTTAATCAATTTCTGCTGATGCAACCCCCTTCCCTAAAGTTTGTAGTTGCCAACATTTTGGCCAAGGTAGCGACGATTTAAATCAACTGATTTTTTCAATTTTAATGGTGATTAAAACCAATATATAAATTGCTGTGAAAACAAGTCGCCGAAGCCAGGAAATTTAGAAAGAAGGAAGGAAGTTTCTTTAAAACTAAGTGTTTAGATACATTACGTAAAAACATAACTGATCGTAATCAGTCCAGGGTAAAAAATATTCATTAAAAGTCGCATCGGGCTGACTTTTTGAAAACAGAAACTTTGGTATAAGCTTTAAATTTAATTGAAATTTTAAATTTTGCAATTTTTTGTTTATAACTATTTACTTTGCGATTTAACGAAAAAATTGCAAAATTGAAAATTTCAATTAAATTTGAGGCTTATTAGGATAAAAGAAATACTTTTTCTCTCCTGTCATTTTTTGAAATAACGAGCCCTTTCGAAGATATCAATTGTTTATAACTATTTACTTCGCGATTTAACGAAAATAAAGGGCTAACTTGGCTCCAAAAGGGCCTAAGTAGCAACTTTTTTTTTAAATGCGTGTTTTTTAACTGGCATTCGATTCCGGCCCATTTCATTTCAGTAATGTGAATAGTTTCCAAGTTATTCTAAATGTTTATAAAAAAAACTGCTATATTTTGGTAGTTACTTGTTTATTCAATTTAAAAGGGTTTTCGGCAAAAAAATAAAATTCTGCTAAATTAGAATTCTACTTACCTTCAAAATGACCTGGCTATAAAACCTTTTTTTCCGGCCAGTTTCTCACAACAAATATTTAAAGTTGTTGCATAATTAGTGAAACGGGATAAATAAATAGGATTTTGCAAAAACAATTAATCACACAGCGCTCATCTTTCGCACACTTTTTCGATACGTTAAGACTCATTACTTTTGGAAGTATTAATTGCATTTTAATAAATAACAACAACCCTATAAACAATTGAAAAAAGCTAAAAAACCACGTTTTTTTTTGTTTTTTTGCAATAACTTTTGAACAAATTGACCGATTTTGATCTGTTGGGGCTCATTTTATTGATCTTTTGCATTTTTTCTCTGTGCATCACTTTTTTCTATGATGCATAGTTTTTCCGGAAACTCGAAAAAACTGATTTCGCACCTGTATTTGATAATAAAAAACCAACCGACAATAAATTTGGGAGACACTCGACGAGAGAACTTTAATATTGCCTTCCCCAACACAAATCCACGGACATTTGCCGGATACAAATTTTCTTCATTTTACGTTCATTCTAAAGTCAACCCGACTATGCGACTATAAGAAAACACACACAGTTCACAACAACAAAAACAGTTTATAGTAATATAAGTCAGTTGTGGTGCTTATACAGAAAAACTAATTTCGAAGTTTGGAATGTACCAAACCAAATGTTGATCGATAGACAACAAATATTTTTGAGCGATAAGAGTTAAAATAATGAAAATAAGTGATTTTAAAATTCATTATTGCCATATTTAAGGAAAAAAATCAGTATAAATAGATAAAAATCAAAATCAGATTTCTTAATTTGTTTCAAAAAAATCATTTTTGCAACCCTGATTTTGAATGAATTTATTCAAATATTCATAGTTTCTTTCTGGCTCAGGAACTACGTCAAAGAAATCCTCAAGAGTCCGTGTCTAGGAGGTATAAAATGCATTTCAAAAACACTTCCTTGACTTTTGATACAGTGCAATAGTCTATTACTTTCGGAAAAAAATATGACTAAATAAATGGTGTTTCCGATGTTGTTTCCATGCGACATATCTACTACAGACTGTAATCAGGTAACGCAGAAAAGAAATCATTGGTTCTTCTTTAAAAAGAAATGTTTATTGTTGAATACTTTATAATAAACTACAACCTTTCATTATTTGACTATTGTATATGATATCAATCATATCTCGTGATACTATTAATTGGAATTCCCTCCTGATTATGAGTTGGTTTTCACATACTCTAAAATCATAATGAAGTATATCTATTTTATGATGTCATACAAGTTTTATATGTTCAAAATTTATTTTGGTATTTGCAGTAGGTACTGTACCCAAGAAAAATAAAAACTTGTTTTGAGTAATAGTTATTCTATATTGTGAATTTCTTATTTGGGTGTACAACATACGTTTTCTTTGATCGTCTGACTAGGGTGGGTTTTGTAGAAACAATAGACGTATAATTGTTGAATATATTTTTTTAACGTTGATATTTATATCTTAATCCTAATTCTATTTCCACATCACAACGTGATGAGAAGTATAGTAACGGCCTAAGAATTTTCTAAGTTTTATTTAGCTTAATCGGCCTGATGAGTCACAAAACGTGTATAAAACTAATTAGAGCAAAAAAAGTTCTGTCGGTCGGTGGTCTGTTAGTTCTCCCTATTACTTTGAAGGAATTTAACATAATTAACTTCAAATTTGGTACACACGTAGGTGTCTATAAGAGAACGGTTTCAGATTTACGAACCAATTCGGTTCAGGGGAAGGGCGTGAAATGGGGTGTTACTTAATTAGCAAAAAAAGGGTAATTTTCTGTTAAAAATCGAGTACTTATTTCGTCGTTTTATGCGTTTTTTGGTTTACAGATTTCGGTTTTACAATCGATAAGACAATTAACAGAAAATAGTGGTGGGGATAAAAAAGGGGTAGAAATTGAAAATTATTATGAAATCGAGTAATATGTCTTTTTAGTGGTTTTCAGGTATTCATATTTCAATTTTATACACTATATTATGATAATTTAATACAAAATTATGAAGGAAGGGGGACAGGGACGACAAGGTAATGAAAATTTTTGAACAATCCAGTATATTTGAAGTTACCATAAGTTCTTACTATTTATGATGAAAATACTATATTGCCTAGAAAATTTGAAAGTACGAGTTATAGTGATGTATTGATTCAATTTGCAGAAGTTTTTTCCTCGCTAGCAGTTTGGCCAAACCCGCCTATGGCTGTGTAGCCCGTTTTCTGCCGTCCTAATCGGCCCGTCAATAGCGATCTTGTATAAAAATAATACAGAATTATATGTATTTGTAACACATACTATACATAAATTTCACCCTCCTTATATAAACTTCAATTATGCCAAATCTTATACTCCTTCGTGCGCACTATATGCTCAAAAAGGGACGCAAAGTTTTCTCCCACTTGTTAAGATATATATATATATATATATATATATATATATATATATATATATATATATATATATATATATATATATATATATATATATATATATATATATATATATATATATATATATATATTTTTTTATATATAAAAATTATATATATATATATATATATATATATATATATATACTGTTTTATTTAAAACAGTCATGTGTTGAAATATAATGAACCATGCCTAATGTTTACTTTTTTCAGGACGCAAGGAGATTCTCTATATCAAATCTTAGCCTTGCCGAAAACGGCAACTGGCGACGAAATAAAGAAGACGTACCGTAGGTTGGCGTTGAAATATCATCCCGACAAAAATCCCAACAATCCTGATGCAACAGAAAAATTTAAAGATGTGAACCGGGCCCACTCTATACTGAGCGATCCGACGAAGAGGAGCATCTACGACAATTACGGTTCCCTGGGACTCTACGTCGCCGAACAGTTTGGAGAAGAGAATGTTAATACATACTTCGTGGTTACGTCTACTTGGTGCAAGGTGAGTGAGGACTTCGTAAGAGTAGATAATGGAAAAACAGCAGATAGTATCTATCTACGTTTCGATTCCAATCGAGCATTTTATTTGAATCTGTTTTCATCCATAGCTACAACGATTTATCAATCGTAATAAATATAATCCTTACGGATGTTCGCACTAACATTTTTTTTAGGATCACTCGGCTGAGAGTCTCTTCGTTCTTGAAGGTGCTTTTACGTATGATTTTTGCACTCTACATTTCTGTTTGATCCTATGTTTTTATTTAAATCCCTTTTCTAAGACAACTCCATTGGTTTAACCTCAATTTTTACGATTCCGATGGCTTCTCTTGAAGTTTGTATTCGATCTTAAGTTTTCATTTGAAACTCTCCGTATATACCTCCATTAATATAATGAATAGGTCATTGTTAGTTTTTACCATTTCAAAGGCAGTTTTCAACCGTAATTTTTACCATTTCAGTGGCTGTCTTTAACCGTAATTTTTACTATTCCAATGGTTGTTTTTAACCGTAATTTTAACCATTGAATGAAAACAGTTCAACCGTAATTTTACCATTCCTATAGCTGCTTTCAACCGTAATTTTTACCATTCCCGTGGTTATTTTCAACCGTAATTTTTACCATTTCAGTGGCTGTTTTCAACCGTAAATTTTACCATTCCATTGGCTGTTTTCAACCGTAATTTTTTCCATTCCAATGGCTGTTTTTAAACGTAATTTTCACCATTCCAATGGCTGTTTTCAGACGTAATTTTTACCATTCCTACAACTGCTTTCAACCGTAATTTTTACCATTCCAGTGGTTATTTTCAACCGTAATTTTTACCATTTCAGTGGCTGTTTTCAACCGTAAATTTTACCATTTCATTGGCTGTTTTCAGCCGTAATTTTTACCATTCCAATGGTTGTTTTCAACCGTAATTTTCACCATTCCAATGGCTGTTTTCTGTCGTAATTTTTACCATTCCGGTGGCTATTTTCAACCGTAATTTTTACCATTCCAGTGGGTATTTTCAAGCGCTGTGTGTACCATTCCAATGGCTGATTTCAACCGTAATTTGACCATTCCAATGACTGTTTTCAACCGTAATTTCTAACATTCGAATGTTTCAATAATACTCTTCAGGATCATAAAGATAATGGCTTTTCAGTTTTTATAATCTCTTGTGTAAGATTCGTTGCACCACTACATTTGCATGATATCCTAGGTTTTCATTTAAATCCATCTTTATCTTTTATATTTTTTTGATAGTTTGAAGAAGATATCGACCATAATTTATACAATTATTGTAACAACACCAACAGTACTCTAAGTCATCATTTGTGTATTTGTATGGACTGTTTTAAGGTATGTTCATTGCACCATTACAATTCTATTCGATCCTAGGTTTTCGTTTAAATCCGTTTCTGTCTCGGTATACAATGCTTTAGTGAAGAAATCAACTGTAAGGTTTAAAACCATCATGGCCGTTGGCTTCGGCAATACTTGGATCATTCAGCTAATTATTTCGTAACTTTGTTTAGATTCAATTCCATCTTCACTTCAATTTTTTTATCGAAGGAATTTTCAGTAGATAGGTTCTGAAGCTATTAAAACGATTTGCACCAAAGATACCCTAATTCATGCTGGTTTTCAGGCTTCGCATCTCTACAGCCCCTCCAAATTGAGTTAGAAGGCAAATTTTTTTTATTTATGTGAATTGAATTGATGTTAGGGATGTTCCTGGGGTTTTCAAATCTTTTCCTCCACCATTTTTATGTCATATTTTATGATTCTTTCGCGGTTTTCAATTGTAATCACATAACTCAGGAGAAAATATGACAAATCTGTGCTGCTGACGCGTTTTTTTAGCTTAAGTGTTTTTCAATTATTCTTATGATTTCGAAAATGAAAGACATTCTAGCTGAACGCATATGTATCGATGATATCTCTATAAGAGTGGTCGATGTACTGTCACAGCTCATAAGCCTAGTAATTGAAAATTCTGACCATATCCGCGGTAAGAGGCTCCAAAAATATTGGCTGTCGATGATCAGACAAAAATTCGACCAAGTGAAATCGAGAATTCATTCATTGGATATCAGCATGTATAATGTAGGTGTATCAGAACAACAGTGGTCCAAGTCCATTTTACGAAGTTTTGTTTAATTAAGGTATTTGCGTTTGTGTTTATAGGCAATTTCTTGTTATTTATTTCAAATTGGATTCATTAGATTCTTTTTGGTGATATATTAAATTTTATTTCTCTTATACTTCATGAATGATAATTTCAAACACACCTAACTAATCAATCAAGTAAGAAAAAAAAATGGACTCAGATCAGTGTTGCACTGAACGAATTCATATTAAGGTGCATTGTTCAATCCAAGTCACACAAGGATAAAACTGAATTTAGCTAAAAGATTTTATGTTATTCATTTTACTTGCTTTGAAAACATTCTTTTACAATTTTACAGAAAATAAATTTGAATTGTAGAGTTACAAATTCAAATTTGTGTGTATTAGGATTGCACAGATGTTTTTAGACTGAAAGAAGTAAGTAAAATGAAATTTATATCAAAAAACAATTCTAACAACTAGCTAATCTATTCGTGGAATTGGTATTCGGTGTGAACTTTTCATCACTCAATAACTGATTACTCTGATCCTGACCATCTTGGAAGAATGTTCTTGTATTAATTTTAACAGGAAGATTTTTATGAAATTGATAAAAATAAGTGGTACCTATAAAAGGTAGAAGCGATTTTTTATCGTTCTTCTTTACTATACCTATGGCTCGTCGTTGCATGTACAGAGGCTCACGATTAACCGCTGCTAAAGATGTGAATTTCTTTCCAACGCACTTCTTTATTAAGGAAATCTCTCGAAAGTCCATAACATTTGCGACATTCTCTCTAAATAATAAAGAAAATGGTTGTGCACGTGAATTTGATGACTTGAATATTCAGTTAATTAACTGAATTTTTAGTCACATAGTCACATCCACTAATTGAAGCAATACGTGTCCTGACAGGAAAAATAGGACTTGAGTCACCTTTGCTCTGAACATTTTCATTTTTAATTCACAGCAATACCAATCTAGTGGTATTTTGAAGGCAACTATTGAGGACTGGACTTGGATTTTTGTTGCTCTGAAAAGGAACCGTATTGGGCGTACTGAATCGAGAATAAAAAAGACTATCCAAATTTTGGATTTGAACCACTGTTGTTCTGATGCACCCATGTATTCTACAGATACAATTTGTGATTGCTTCTTCGTACTGTCTACTATTGGTCTCGAGTGTCAAGACACGAAACTTATTATCTTATCTTAATTGGGGAGCTCGCATTCGTCGATATCGCCTCAGTCTCGTTCTCACAAGCCTTTGTCACGAATTGATAGATATATTTATAGGATCGAATCAGTCAGATTAACGCGTTGAGCTTCTCCGCCGATGATTCGGTCTCGTCGCCCTAGCCGAATGTTTATTTTCGCACGCGAATTACAACAGTGACGAACGATTAAGTACGAATTCGCGATGAACTATGACAGATAATTTCGGCGTTATCTTGTCGTCATTGTTGTGCCTCAGAAGTTTGAACTGCAGTACGCAGGTATTTCGGTTCATTTAAATAGGCGCTTCAACTACTACGGGTGGTCGTGTTGAATTGAATTTAGAATTTGTTCGATGCTCGAAAGGGGCGACCGAAAAAAAAAGCAGCAGAAGATGAATATGAGGAACAGAGAAGTTTCCGAAATTTGAGAAATTCTTCGATTTTTAGCAATACGCATTACGAAATTCGTGGCCTTTTCAAAGATCCTGTTTTTCTTTATCTATTTTGATAATTAATATACTATAGAGTAGTTAAAGTTTCAAATAATATACAATTACTAAATTGTATTGGCTTATTGAATCAGAATTCTGAAAATTAACGTGTTGTTAGTGTATGTTTGGATCATAAAACTTTATTTTTTTTCTTTCTCGAATATGTTATCAAGTAATTTTCAGCGAGTAACGGACTCGTCAATGGAAACGTTGGTTTTGTTCACTTATTTAATGGATACATACATATAATAGGTTCTATAATAATTTCAAAAAATTTGCACTGTTTCGAAAGTAAACACTAAGGTATAGGATTGATTTTTAAAACGTGTTTTATACCTCCAGCATTGCGATTTACAAGGTTTTCTTGATGTGGGAACAAGAACTGGAAATCTACATGTTAAGGCGCGTTTTCCTCCACATTCGCCAGTCGTCGACGACTGCGACTGAGTAGCGTCGACCAATTCGTCAAGACATCTCCAATGCATTTTAAATCATCCTATTTTCCTAGCCGCTACTCAGTCGCGACTACCAGCGTCCGGTCGCCGTTCGTCCAGTCGCGAGTAGCTGCTCATATTCGGAAGGGGTGCCGCGATAATTCGTCGACGAAAGTTAGTTTGCGTAGTTATATTGATGCCGGGAAATTCGGAAAAACTCTTTAAATTTTGTTTCGTTATCTGTCAGGTGGTTCTGGATTAATATTGCCTGAAATCCTTCCAATCTTCTATTTCGGAACATTGCTAATTCTTCGCTTCTCTGTTTCTCAGATTCTAACGTTAACATGAGAAGCAGATTTTCCTCCTGCACTTGATAATTTAATAACATTGCAATTAATGATTTTTTTGAAATATTAATTTTATTTTTCTTGTGCTGAACAGATCAGAACGAGGGACAAATACTGATTGACGCAGGCTAGCGAGTCGCAGTCGTCGGCGACTGGCGAAAGTGGAGGAAAACGCGCCTTTAGGGAATTGCCTTTTGGGTGTATAAACTTTTTTCTAATCGCCGCCATTTTTATATTATACATATTTTTTGTCTTTTGTGGTATTTGAGATATTGCGCAATTCACCAGCTTAGGCAGATTGTGTTAGTTAGATGTTTGAAATTTAGCACTTGAATTGAGTTTATATTAGAGAATGATCCTTTAGCATATCAAAACTCGCCAATCTTATGGTAAGTTGCACCAAGTTATACGTTTTGTCATCGTATTATTCTCGATTTAACTCTACTAATCTCTTGGTTTTGAGAGGTCTTATGGTCTGACTACGTCATGAAATTTCTCTATACGCTTTAATGTTAACGGGCGTCGACGACCTCTAAAACACACTTGGATTTTTCGATTAACTAATAGGGTAGAGCAAAATTAATATTTCGATAGATTGAAGTTAGTACGATGCAAACTACTTAGCCCAACTGACGAGAGTTGACCTAACCTCAGGTCAGATGTGGTTTAAATGTAATATGACTGGGGATTGTGTAAAGTAATTCCATTCAGAATTGAAATTAGTATGACACAGTCAAAATTTAGCCCACCCGACCTGAGTTGACCAAACCTAATCAAACATAACCTTACCTCCGGTCAGATGTGGTTTAAAATTCATATGAAGATTTGTTTGTGCTACTCATACTTTATATTCTATCTTCTTTTTTTCAGGTATTTTTCCTTGTTTGCGGCGTAATCACCGGCTGTTACTGCTGCTGCTGTCTATGCTGTTGCTGCAACTTCTGCTGTGGAAAGTGCAAACCCCGGCCGCCAGAAGAGACGGGAGATTATCACACGCTTAATGTGAGTCCAGTCTTGAGAATACTTGTTGTTACTATTCTACCTAATTCAGTTGGTATATATTAGGACTAGTCGTGTGTTTGCTTAACCGTGACCGTTTCTTTCATATCGTGGTTCAGTTGAACCGATTGATTATGTTGAAGGATATGATCGTATCGCCTGATTTCTCATAATTCGATATATTCCGACTATACACGTAAGTACACTCAATCGTAATATTTCACCCTTTAAACTGAAGTAGAAATCCAAATCTGATTTGGAGGTCGCAATAAATCCGGAGGAGCTGAGCAGTATCTGGTAAAGTTGTTATATTTTTTTATAATTTAGTTTCTTGCATGCGAATAAGTTTCATCGAGCATTCTTCCTTGATAAATCCCCTAATTTATTCACTTATATTCAAGACGCGTTATTAAGTCGGATTAAATTAAATATTGCTGTCGTTTGTGCCGTTGAGGAGGTAAAGTTTGAGTAAATTGGCCACAATTATCATTTTTCTAGCGTGGGTGTTTCAGTTAGACCAGGTTGAGGGGGTAAAATTAGAATTTTCCTGTACAAATGATAAATTTCGAATTTTTAGTTAGCTCAATTCTTGAATTTTTTCGACAGTTATTTTCTGAAGCGAAATAATAATAATTGCTCATCTACGCGATTTCCGCCCCTTCAAATTAGCTAAGATTTATTCGCGCGAGAGTATCACGTCGAGAAAGTTCAATAAATTCTCGACGAATTCGTGCAGAGTCTCGTGCTTCGAAGGAATTTCTGAAAACGCGGCATTTTATTGATTCTTATATAAACGTTCTGACCGGCAACTCGTTGGTTTCGCTTATTTTCCTTCTATTTGAACAATTACCTTGAACGAAATTTGCCCGGTTACACTATTTATATAGGGGGTGGTGATTCGCGAAGTAAACGAAATAGTAGAGTGAAACTTGTTTCATATAATAAACAATAACGGCAACAATTTTCACATGTATTTGTTAAAAATGCATAACCCTCGTTGACTAAGCAATGGTATAATTCTTTCAATATCTGCGATATTTTATATTTGGATAATTTTGCTTTTTAAAGAGTACCTATATAGCTGTATTTTTTTTGTAGAAACGCAATTTTACGTACAAAAAAACTATTTACGATAGACTTCTGCACGCTTTCATGTAGACAATTTAATATAGCGCCATCTCTTAAATTTTGGTCGTACTTAAATTGTTGCCGATGAATGATAATCAACTGTTACCTTAAAATTTTGTGAGATGGCGCGATTGATATCAAAATGTCGGATGCTTTTATTTTAGTTAGAAAAGTTGATTTTTCATTTGCAGTTAATATGTGCACATCTCAATGCCTAGAAAACGTAAGTTACGTTCATATCTTAATATATACTTAAAAAGAAGATGATTTGCATATAGGAAGTGACCGATTTAATTATTTCAGTATTTAATAAGGCTGTGCTTGAAAAGTACAAAATTGTTTTATTCACTGTAAAAACATGTTTTTACGAAAGCATTCAAGCTGTGCTAAATGGTTTTTTACTCTACATATTCTACAAATTATTTAGTGCTCCTGAAGAAAACAATTCAGTGCTACATTAGTCACTGGGTTCCTCACAGGAGCTCTCTGATTTTTCTCTGCTTGTCATTCCCTTTTCAAGTAACAGTTATTATGAATATTTTTCCGTCTTTTTTCTGTGGAATTATCAATTTCCTTTTAATTTTCAAATTATATGAAAACCAAGTCTTGAACTATCATAATTTTATGGTCCATAAAATTATATATAGTTTGAGATATTTTCATAGGAGAAATCGGTTCTAGTAATTTTAAAAAAAGAAAAGAAAGTTGAAAATTCGACAGAAAAAAGAGAAAAAATTTCCTTTGATCTTGATAGAGGATTTAGGTTTAAGTGGCTAAATTGGATAGCTCAGCTGAACCTTAAGTTAAGTGATAGTTGGGCAACTAAGCTTCGCGTGAACTGCCTTGTACCTTCGCATTTAAACTAATTTCAACCTTGAGCTCGTACAATAAGGCCTTTATCGTAATGTCAGAACTATGAAGAAGATAACACGATTTGGGATAACACACTTAAGGTTGCCGATACTTTGCAAAAATAAATGCTTGATGGAATTATGTTGTCATAGTATCTGAGAAGCCACCAAGAAAGAACGTTACTGCTTTTAAAATTCACTCTGCCACTAGTGTTAATTTCTGTAGCGAAAGGTAAGTCGTTGTTTTCGCTTTTTTTTTACACGCTAGAGAGTATTCATTCACAGGTCCCGGCAATGCTTGGCGTCAACGAAAACGTTCTACATTAAGAAACGAGGTAAATGCACACTTGTTTACACACTTTCACTTCCTTTTCGCCTTGTTGCGTTTCGAAGAACACCTTCTATGCTATGAAAATGTATGTAAGATTAAGACTAATATTCATTCATCCTTGTTTATCCTTGCATTTTTCGTCCTTTCTCTTCATCATTTGCGAATCTTTTTTCAATGAATGTTTTCTAGTTGGATAATGTAATATTGTAAATGCTATTTTGAGACACATTTTTTCTTTAACGAGTATTTAAAAATTGTAATTGAATATATATATATATATATATATATATATATATATATATATATATATATATATATATATATATATATATATATATATATATATTTGCGTATTTCGGAAACGTCTCTAACGATTTGGATGAAATTTTGTATTTAGATAGGGTTTTGTTTTTTAAGTTTACCTATATATACCAATATAGATGCATTTTTTTATAAAATCGCTATTTTAAACAGAAAAAGACAATTTAATATAAACCTATCTCGTAAAATGTTTGTGGTACTTACATTGTTGCCGATGTATGAAAATCAAGTTGTACCTTACAATTTTGTGAGATGGCGCTGTATGACATTGGTTAGACCAAACTTGTGGAATGGCGGTAAAGGTATACGTGCACTTATCGGAAGCGTCGCGAGACGAAGCGTCATTTAGCTGATGTCCGCACACTTGGCCGAAGCGTCGCGTCACTTCTCGAACGGCTCGGCGAGAATTTCATTTATTTCAGCATTTGAAAGGACGCAGTACGTTGTCTTGTGAGGTACGATGAGCAGTTCGTCAGAAGAGGATCTTCTTGTATTAAGTTTAATTGTCACTATGGAAGAAGAAGAAAAATTAAGAAGAAATGCCGGGTTCCTAATATAAATCAAAATAGAGACACTCACTTTTAATTTCATCATTTATTTAATGATCTTATACAAGATGAAGAATTTTCAAATATTTCTGTATGTCAGAGGGAAAGGTTTTTGAACTACAAACTGAAAAATAAGACAAGAATCAAGAAATATTTGAATCTTCTCGACGCCTGTCACCGCGCATTGAGGCGAAGGGTCAAGAGAAACGACTCCTAGTTGGTTCGAAGAGAATTCGCGCGTCGACTGACGCGCCTCTTCGGTTCGCGACGCCGTTGTGCGTGGGCTGCCATTGAAACTAATGTAAACTTCTCGGGCGAAGAATCCACAATTTTCTTCGCGACGCTTCCGATAAGTGCGCGTATACCTTAAATGACATCCATATTATTTTGGTTAGGTACTACAGTAATTATTTGTTAAGGAATCCTTACAATTTTCCTCCTGTAACTATAATTAGAATAAAATCTCTTTGAATGTGAAAAACAGTCATGTCGATGCACGAAATATAGTCGCCAATACACTACAAACTTTCGTTATCGTTAGAACGATTTTGGATCATACCAACAATGCGAGAACGCCCGGTTACGAACGAAAAAAATTTCGAATTTGTCGAGCATGGGCAGAACCTTTCTGAAATATCTATTAATATTTCTACCATCTATAGAAACCTAAAGTACGTAGATTGCCCACATTAATTTTATCTGCAGATCATCATTATCTTATATTTGAAAAAATGGCATAATTTGAGATTAATTAGAATGTGTATGAAACGAATACGTGTGAATATATTTAAATTATTAGGCCAGTCAATGAAGGTAAAAAAACAAGCTTTGTCGCAACTAATTAGGGGAAAGCTGAATTTTTGCAGGGTATTAGCACATAAAGTATAAACTAAAAAAACACAAAGTCCCGACCCCTACCCCTCTTGCTTTCCCTCCACCCCTTCAGCAACCTTTCAAGATCAGTACTCTGGTTATGTTGCTCTCAGCTTGAAAAGTAATAATGTTATCAGGGTGATCTTTTTTAAGTTCTACTCCTAAAAATATTATGAATAAATTATGTTATATTCATTTTTTATGTATATAGTACAGTTTCACCGTAATACTTAATTATATACAGAAAACTGTCACTACAAAAAACAAAAAGTAACTTCAACGAATTATAGCTTTTCATCATTACGTCATGGGCAGAAATGTTTCAAACAAAACTTATAGATAATTTAATTGGCTTTCAAATGATGGGTCTGATAACGCTTGCCGTTTAAAATATGCTTCTATAGAGAGCGGTGAAACAGTAGTGGACACTGCGCCGCCGGTCCTAGCAGGACCGTTAATGTTAACCGCTGAAGTGCACCGCTGCAAATACTGCTATTAATGATCTTGAATAGTAATTCGGTTGAAATGGAGTAACAATGTAATGACGTTCTCTTTAAGTTTTCCCTACCATAGTTCATTTTTTTGCTATAAAAATTTATGGTTCTCAGGTGTCACTGATAGTCTACTAAATAATGTCAATGCTTGGCAAACTAATTAAGTTTTGCAGTAAATATATCAAGAATAGTGCATTTTAACTAATTATTTCCTGAGCAGTGGACACTTTTAATGTTTAATTTTCTTTTGTAAGATGTTCACTGCCTACATTTCGTTGATTAGGTCCAAATATTGTTAAAAATCATTCCACTACAGTGTCCACACATAGACATGCAATCGAACCAAGCATTAAGGCAACTATAGTTCGTAACACAAAATGTTTTACAATTGTAAGATATTGGTAGAACAAGTTCTCTTCTTGGAAAGTCATTAATGAAATCGTTAAAATCAATAGGAGAATTAACTCATGGGAGAGGAAAAACTCAGAGCACCTTGAATAAATGGGTATTATGAGCAACTTCATATTTACGACTAGGTGAGGTCTTTAGAAGTTTTCTAGGATTGAACTACAACAACCATGAGCAGCTGTAGAGCCAAGAGAAAGCCGTAAATCAAGGGATCTACAATATATGTCGAAGTCAGCACAACTAGTGCTTGTAGCACTAGTGAATTGATTTCTTTCGACGGAAATGGTTTTTGACTTATGGAGTCCGCTTGAAATCAACTAAAAAAATGGTGGTAAAAACTTTCAATGAAATGAAGATACATATTAAATATATGGATACAACGCAGGCGAGTTTCAAGTGTAGAGTATCAAAGTTAGGTGTAAAGAAGTTTCAATAAACTCTCAGCAAATATTCAATAGAATTATATGCATCTGTGAGGGTCCTGTTAAATTGAAATCTTATTTCGAGTTCGAATTCGCATCGCACCCACCTTCATTATTTGCGATACATAACTACGAAAAGGTATGAATGCATCGTTCCTGAAACTATTTGAAGATGCGATCGTCCAAGAAACCTTTAACGCAAATGAAGCTGTTTTTGTGATAGATGAAAGATAACTGTTTTATGCAGTGGATTGGAAAAAATGTAGAAATCTCTTTCAAGGGAATAGTAGACTCGTATTTAAAATATGTACTTGGTAAGTATGGAAATAAAGTAACAGTCGTTTTCGATGGGTATGCCAACGTTCCAACCACGAACTAACAAGAACAAGGAAGAGAATCAAATAAATTTTCCCACACAATTTTTTGTGGCGATAATACAATTTGTACAACACCACAAGCAGACTTTCTAGAAAATCCTCAGAACAAGAAGAGGTTAATAGAAGCAGTTGCAACGAGGTTTGTTGCTGAAGGTATTAACGTGGTTTCTGCGGAAGATGACGCCGATACTGTCATTGCCGACCAGGCAATTGAGCACGTGCAAAGTAATAATACTTCTGCTGTTGTGCGAACTGATACAGATCTCTAGGGTTTACTTATGTTGTAGATTTACGGCTTTCTATTGGCTCAACAGCTGCTCATGGTTGTTTAGTTCAATCCTAGAAAACTTCTAAAGACCTCACCTAGTCGTAAATATGAAGTTGCTCATAATACCCATTCATTTAAGGTGCTCTGAATTTTCCATGAGTTAATTCTCATATTGATTTTAACGATTTCATTAATGACTTTCCAAGAAGAGAACTTGTTCTACTAATATCTTGCAATTGTAAAACATTTTGTGTTACGAACTATAGTTGCCTTAATGCTTGGTTCGATTGCATGTCTATGTGTGGACACTGTAGTGGAATGATTTTCAACAATATTTGGACCTAATCAACGAAATGTAGGCAGTGAACATCTTACAAAAGACAATAATAAACACAAAGTAAAATTAAACATTAAAAGTGTCCACTGCGCAGGAAATAATTAGTTAAAATGCACTATTCTTGATATATTTACTGCAAAACTTAATTAGTTTGCCAAGCATTGACATTATTTCGTAAACTATCAGTAACACCAGAGAACCATAAATTTTTATAGCAAAAAATAGAACTATGGTAGGGAAAACTTAAAGAGAACGTCATTACATTGTTACTCCATTTCAACCGAATTACTATTCAAGATCATTAATAGCAGTATTTGCAGCGGTGCACTTCAGCGGTTAGCATTAACGGTCCTGCTAGGACCGGCTGCGCGGTGTCCACTACTGTTTCACCGCTGTCTATGGAAGCATATTTTAAACGTCAAGCGTTATCAGACCCATCATTTGAAAGCCAATTAAATTATCTATAAGTTTTGTTTGAAACATTTCTGCCGATGACGTAATGATTAGAAGCTGTAATTCGTTGAAGTTACTTTTTGTTTTTTGTAGTGACAGTTTTCTGTATATGACTAAGTATTACGGTGAAACTGAGCTATCTACATAAAAAATGAATATAATAGATTTCATTTATAATATTGTTAGGAGTACAATAAAAAAAAGATCACCCCGGTAACCTCATTAGTTTTCAAGCTGTAAGCACATAACCAGAGTACTGCTTTTTCAAGGTTGCTGAAGGGGCGGGGGAAAAAGCAAGAGGGGGAGGGGTCGGGACTTTGCGTTTTTCTAGTATATACTTCATGTGCTAACACCCTGCAAAAATTCAGCTTTCCCCTAATTAGTTGCGACACAAAACCTTCATTGACTGGGCTATATATAGAGTAGGTCAAATAGATGCATTAGGCAGATGATGATGCGGGAACCTCCAGGTATACGTATAGAATAGTAATTTTCAATCAAAAGAATATTTGAATCGGATGATATTTTGAGTACGAAATGAAGGTTTCTTATTTCTTTCTCTTACCTGTAATTGTTTTTTACAATTCAAGTTATAGATGACAATAAGGTGTTGTGAGCTTGTGCTTTTAAGTAGGTTTTTGGACCCTTGGGTCGACCCCAGTGAGCTATGGCGGACAAGCGCAACAATTTATGTCCGTCTAATCTGTAAGTGACTGACTACACCAGGGTATCTCAACTTTCTTAGTCCCAGTTTCCTATCAAAATGTGTATCTCGCCTTCCCTTACCATGATGCGTAATACTAAAAAAAAGTCTTGTTTGGATCGTCATTTCATTTGTTTCTTGCGCTCACAATATCTGATACAATAAAATGTACAAAAAAAGATCTTTTATTTGGATTGTGATCATCATTTCATTTGTATCTCGCGCCCCCAATACAATAAAATGTAATAATACTAAATAAAAGTCTTTCGTGGCGCGCCCCACGGGTTGAGAAACGCTGGACTTCACAGTTGATCACATTGACTGTCAACTGTCATTGGGAAAGCTAGGTAGCTATTACCACTCAAAGTGAAATCTTATTGGCCGATTCTGAGAATGAATGAAGTTTAAAAACATATATAATATATATATATATATATATATATATATATATATATATATAAATATATTTATATATATATATATATATATATATATATATATATATATATATATATATACAAGTAGAGCAGAATTATCGGTATAGCCCGCTTATATGGAAGCAGCCGTTGACACGTGTTTCGGACTCTTTGGTCCTCATCAGAACGGCGTAGCCAAGCATTGGATTGAAAACTTGGAGATGAAAATAGCACAACAAACGAAATCCCCTGCTACGGAAGACAATCACACATTTGTGGCTTATTGTTTGAACTCTCCGGTTTGGGAGATTTGGTCAAACTTTGCCACGGAGGTGATTAATGCCATCCGCGAGATCTCAGACCGAGTAAATAAACAACAACAAAGAAATTAGTCGCGGGAAAATATTAAACAAGTAGAGCAGAATTATCGTTTGTTGTGCTATTTTCATCTCCAAGTTTTCAATCCAATGCTTGGCTACGCCGTTCTGATGAGGACCAAAGAGTCCGAAACACGTGTCAACGGCTGCTTCCATATAAGCGGGCTATACCGATAATTCTGCTCTACTTGTTTAATATTTTCCCGCGACTAATTTCTTTGTTGTTGTATATATATATATATATATATATATATATATATATATATATATATATATATATATATATATATATATATATAAAGTGAAAAATGTTCTTTGTAATAATTTTTATCGATTCTCTGTGACCTTTGAATATTTTCATAAAATGCGTATTTAACGAAGAATATTGTACATTTTATCTATGAATTAACATTTTTGATCATCCCATGAGTCTAAACTAAAACAGATTTTTTCAATGTTCTCCTAATGAAATTAGTATAATTTTTCATCATTGGCAGAGAATCCTAACCTAACTTGGTATAAATTTATTTTCATTGTTCTCGAAATGAAAATACAACTACATAATGTTTCTTTCATATATACTGAAACCTCCACTGTGATCGATTTATACCAAATTGTCCCACCTGAATAATGGACTAAATAGTTTTAAATTGCACCGCAGTATAATGCCATTCAGTAAAAAGTTTACTTCGAAAGAATTCATTTTATCTCATTGTATCACCTTAACTATAATTTCTGTATTGTTTTATTTGTTTTCGTTTTGTCCTCTCATAATCCCAATTTTTTTTACGTTTCCCGTTCTGAAATGTAGCGATTTTTTCCAGCGCGATCAAGGACCTAGTCAACAACCAATAGTTAGTCAACCCGGAAAACCGGTAAGTTAACCCATAATATTACCCTCTGGGTTTTTTTTTGTTTTCGTTATAGCGAAAATGCGAGATAGACTGCCACTGCGAATAATATCCCGGAGAGGTTAGTACTTAATTTGAGAGTTTTTCGTTTTCTATTTTGATTTCGTTCACACATTAACCTTTTTGGTTCAATATTTCCATAGAGTAAGAACTTGCGCGTATTAAGCTAAGTTGGTAAAGAAGAAATAGTTTTTTAATCTGGAAGGATTTCTGAAAACTTTGTTTCGCTAGACAAAGACGGGCCAGTCTTGGTCTTGAGAATATTTTTTAAGTCTTGGTTCCAATACAATTACAAGACTAGTATTATGGGCCCTATGGCTTGCCAGTCTTGTTATTGGTACCAAGACAATAACTAGACTAGTCTTGTGGTCCCGCGAAACCTTATGGCTTCTCAAGACTAAGACTGGCCAGTCTTGGTCTTAAGAATATTTTTTAAGTCTTGGTACCAATACAATTACAAGACTAGTATTGTGGGTCTTATGGCTTGCCAGTCTTGTTATTGGTACCAAGACGGGAACTAGACAAGCCTTCTGGTCCCGCGAAGCCTTATGGCTTCTCAAGACCAAGACTGGCCAGTCTTGGTCTTGAGAATATTCATTAAGTCTTGGTGCCAAGACTAACACTAGTATTGTGGTCTCGCGAAACCACTTAAAAGCCAGAGTATAGTCTCTGTCGTGGTATAGCACAGAAAGTGCTGATTCCATTATAATTCAAAATTTTATAAGAACACATAGAATGAAAAAAATTGTTAATACCGAAGTACTGTATAGGTCATCTATTTTTCAATTTCTTCTGTAGACTAATTTTGTTCTTCTAAAGATTTTTTCTTACATAGTTCAGTTGTTCTCAATTTCGTCACTTATTGCGTATGTGCTCGTATGAAAGAATTGGAATTGAATTTCAGAAAATGTGCATAAATCAGATTGCTAATAAACTACTGCTACCGTATTCATAAATAGATTGATATTCAAATACTTATTATGTGGAGATAAATTATTTTTGTCTTAGCTTTAAATATGAATGTTGCGAGAAATATATGCATGAGGGAGATGCATATGCTAGAACTTCTAGTTTGATAATATTAATCTGGATGATTTCCGACAAAACCGGCAGACTCACTAACATTCAGTGCGGTCTTCCATCTTCGCGCCAAACTTGAAGAGGAAAAACAAATAGTTATTGTGCCGTATATTTTGTGGATAATAGTTCAAGTGCGCTAATTGGACGATTCTTCTATTCAAATCATGAAAAATATACAAGCTGGTTATATGTATTCCGCGACGAGAATTCTATATTCACAATCGTAACAGTGAATGATAGAAATCGTCAAGTCACCCCCACTCAAAATCTGCATACAGCTGTTTCGATCTCATTAGATCTCATCAGTGCAGCTTATTTGACTAACATGAAAAGTCTACTTTGCAACTGTGGCGTATGTGGTTCCAAATCAAGCTAACTTAGCGTTTTTAAAAACTATGGACACACAGTTGCAGAGTAGACATTTCAGTACAGGAAATATGTATTCTCGAAACGGGATTCTGCATTTTCGAACTGAGTGGTGAATTGTTGGTTTCCAATATCCTTGGTGAAGAGCGCTCTGAGTTGTATGTAGATTTTTAGTCTGGGTGACTTGACGATTTCTATAATTCACTGTTGGATTGTGAATGAAGAAATCTCGTCGCGAAATACATATAATCAGCTCCCATGGAAAGTTGTTTGATAATTTTCTTGTTCACTTCATGTAGCATAATTCTTTTATTGTAAGCCACCTCTCGTAATTGAGAATAAATACTTTTTTCACCGGATGACATTCATAATACGAGGCGTGTTTTTTAAGTACCGTTTTGCCTCACTGCGGCCGCAGCGCTGCGGTCGGTGTAATGCGCATGCGTACTGGCTACCTACATCTCCTGCCTACGCACTGACGTTATTACAGTATTATTCTTCTTTGTTTACGTTGTTTACCGAGTATTTTAAATGCCTCCGAAAATCGTGAGTCCCGCCGACAGTGAAGTACGGGCTGTAATAAGATTTTTTATTGCTAAAGGCCTAAACTTGATCGATATTCATCGTGAGATCTGTGCAGTTTACGGACAAAACATTATGAGTCATGGAATGGTAAGAAAGTGGGTGAGCGAATTTAAAGATGGCCGCACAAATGTGCATGATAAACAACGGAGTGGGCGTCCTTCCCTTCGGTCGTTAATGAAAGTTTGGTGCAGGAAGTGGACAGTAAGATGAGAGAAAACAGACGCTTTACGATTTCCTCCTTATGTGATGAGTTTCCTAATGTTTTTCGTAGTGTTTTGTATGGCATTGAGACCGAGCACTTGAATTACCGAAAATTGTGCTCACGTTGGGTCAGGCGGCAGACTTCTATGAAGAGAGTATTCTAAAACTGGTACAACGTTATGACAAGTGCCTCAATATTGAAAGAAATTATGTAGAAAAGTAGATTAAGGTACAGGCTTTCATGTGAAAATAAAATTATTGCGATATCTTTGCACGTCTTTTTTTAATTCCAAAACGGTACTTACTTAAAAAACATGCCTCGTATATAATTCAATCGAGAATAAATCTCTCATTACGAACATGGTTGTATAAATCGACAATATAAATATTTCGTTCTCAGGATCGCCGTTCGTGTTTATTCGAAACGGTTTCGTTTCAAACATCTCAGTCGACCTTTCTTATCCGTCTGTCTGGTCTAGTCGATCCGTCATTTTAAATTGATAGATCAAGCAATAGAGAAATTTTTCGGGATAAAAATAGTAGCTGGATACCGCTTGTGCCATTACACGAAAAACAGTCCGTACTTATATTATGCCATATTTCGGACACGCAACTATCATTAATTAATTTTTTATAAATATTAAAGAGCATGAAATGATTGTAACTGCAATTACCCAAAAAATAATTAAGTGACAACTCCTGCGTTATCTATCAAGACGTATCTCGTGAAAAGCCTGCGCTACCTACAGTTTGAGAAATGTGATAGTTATAAGTTTTGAAAAAAATGTGATTTTTCGGCTATTTTGCTTTTTCTCCATTAATAATAATCTTGTCGGTTCGGGGCTCATTTTTTTCGGTTATTCTCTACAAATCGTCTGTTTAAAGCATCGAGATTGCTTCATTAGTTTTCATTTCATAAGCGAAAAACTAAATATGAACACAATTTTTTTTACATTACATAAAGTGAACAAGGAAAAATCTTTAATAATTTAAAAAATTATCAAACAACTTTCCAAGGAAGCTGGTTATACGTATTCTGCAACGCAAAATCTGCATTCACAATCGAACGGTGAATTATAGAAATTGTCAAGTCACCCCGACTCAAACAGCTGTTTCGATCTTATTAGATCTCATCAGTGCAGCTTATTTGACTTGGAGTGAATTAACAAATTTCTAATTATTGTTCCCCAATACAAATCGTGGTCACTAACACTGTCTGGATAACAATCCAGAGCGCCATCCCACCAAAGATATTGGGAAACAACAATGCACTGGTTATAATAACCAGCTTCCTTGGAAAGTTGTTTGATAATTTTTTAAATTATTAAAGAATTTTCCTTGTTCACTTTATGTAATGTATGAAATTGACCATGGTCGATAAGTATGTTTTTCATAATTTTTTTTATTTACTCATTAATGTTTATAAAAAATCAATTAATGATAGTTGCGGGTCCAAAACATGGCAGAATATAAGAATGGACTTCTTTCGCGAAAAAGCACAAGCGTTATCCAGCTACTATTTGTCACAGAATCAGTCTTTTTCTGCTCTATCGACCGATTTCAATGCCTTCTCGCCAAACGAACGAACAATGATGGTGTAACTTCTAATTTTATTATCGCGTACCTATGGAAAGATTACGATATCCGAGAATTTTCGAGAGCTTGATTTCTCGTTTCCGAAAACTTCCGGACGTAATTTAACTTATCGGCTTCCAATCTGTCGATTGTTTCGTATTGATATTTACAGTCGTTTTCCGAAAAATTTGCACAAACTGTGTCTGCACTCGAAACCGCACGATTAGTTGAACCTTTGAATTTGCAATAACAATGGGAATTGTCATCGTCGATAGAGTATCATCCAGTTGGAGGTTACCGTTTGAATTATTAGTTCGTTATTTTAATTTTACGAATTTTCTGGTTATTTGAACACTACCTACAGTCAAATATGTATTTCTCTCAATACTGATTTCGTTCAAATAATATGTTCGTTTTGATGAAGATTTTTTTATGTGTTTATATTTGATCCTACATGATCCCTATGTTATTTATTATTTCTGAAATTTTCTCTTCGTGGAACGTTCTAAACCTTGGAGATTCAAGTGAAAAATTTTAAGTTGTCATACATTATGGTAAATTCGACGAAATTAATGTTCCATAAAGTCCTGCAAGTAGTTGTAGGGAGCAGTGGCGGCTCGTGAGGTGTTGGTTTAAGGAGGCTACAAGAGGTGTTAAAAAATACACCATAGGCGAAAATTTTTAGAATTTCAAGGTCAACCGCCTTATAATTTAAAGAAAATCAAAGTAAAACAAGCACCCTAAAATATTAATTTCTTTGCGAAAAAAATTGTTTTCACTTTCGAGTGTACCTTGAGACCTACAACTCATATTTACAATATTCACAAAAACTCTTCTCAGCCAATTAATCAATTCATCTATTCATCAAATTTTTTTTTCTTACACAAAATAGGTACCTACCTACCTACTTAACGAATTTGTTATCTATTCGAGGAATTAATCAATTGTTGCCCAGCAAGAACCAACGGGGAGGTGAAAGTTTTTTCTTGCCAAAAATAAAACAGGACCCTCCCAACAATAGATTAAAATAAAACAAACAGAGACATTTTCCCTAGTAAAAAGTAAACACTGCCAACAAAATAATTTATTTTTTACCTGTGATCCGGTTAGCCAAGGATGTCTCTCATAATTTCTGATATTAAAACCGGGATTCTGTTGTTTGTTACGCTGTACCAAATTGTTTAATTTCGGGGTAGGTCGCAATGTTTTTATTAAAACTTTATCGTGCACTAAAATTATGGCATAACAAATATTCCACTAAGTCACCATTGAAATTTTTAAAATTAACTTCTGTAACCGAACTCATTTTAAAAACAATACGCGAGCAAAATAAATAAAAACCAAAACAGTCTTCGTCCACTAGTGAATACGATTAATGCTTTCCAACGAATTCACTCGATTTTACCCGAAAGTCTATAGTTGTGATTGGTCGACATTGTGTGAGAAATACTGTATCCTTTTTGAACCGAGCAGCTAGCTTCAATCGGTGTTGCTTTTACCTGTGTTTTCAATTTCAATGAAGTGAATAAGATATATTCATTAGCAGCGTTTCCTTTTCTCTCTGGCATGGCATATGGAATAATGAACGCGTCTATACCTTATTAAGCCTCTGCAGCATTGCCACTGTTGATATAAAATCTTGAAATGAATGAAATGCAGTAAGCAGTAAATGTAAATACCTTCTATCGTAATTAATAAATTATATTATATAATGTAGGTTGAAAGGAAGTTAGGTGCATAAAATAATATGATTTTGATTAATATGAATATGCTGAATGCTGACTATTCAATATAATATAGTAGTGATACATGGAATATTATTGAGGAGGCGGCTTAGCCTCCATAGCCGCCCCTGGTAGGGAGATATAATGGAATGTGCTTAAATTTTTCACAAAATTTAATGATTTTGTGTGACCTTGGTATTTCCCGACTTATTAAATCAGTATTATAAATATATGCATTGATACATTTTCAACTTTAGTTTTGACAGGGATAATGGGTTAATAGTCCGAAACATACATCGAATAAATTGAACTAATCCTGGTGGAATCAAGCCAAATGTTTTACTTCATTCGATCAATAACTCGATAAATGCAGTAGTCTTCAGTGGGAACGAAAGCAGATAGTGATATAATTAAGTGAATAATTTATAATGAATGTCGTGTTCATTCAAAATATACCTAATAACGATACTCGTATCATAAATTCCTGATGATGTCAATAAATTTTGAAATCGAAACCGTGGTGCCTTTTAAGAAGCGATGGGGGATTTATCGGGTAATTCGTTAGAAATATTAAATGGTTCATGGAATCCGTCGTTATACGTGAGAATTTATCTTGACGAACAAAAACGAAACCTGATTTCACTATTTTTATCGTCAAATCGTTGGAAAATTTTAAACTCGATGATAATACAAACGGTAATATCTTGGCGAACGAAGAGATTGACTTGATTTATTCCCCTATATTTGATATATTCAAATCATAATGTATTCCAAGAAATTTCAAATTGTCAAGATGAAAATCCCACTTTAATAACCATAATTTTGTTATGTTAATATAAATGAGAAACAATTTACTTTGTTCTTTATCACTATTTTAATAAATAGTTATAAAAACAAAGTAAGTTGTTTCTCATTCATATTTAAAAATGTATTATCACAAAGTAACTGACAAATATGTGGCTCCGTAGTTCAGTGGTCAGTGCGTTGGGCTACTGAACAGAAGGTCGCTGGATCGAATCCCAGCGGAACCAACGAATTAATGCGGAGCCACCTCTCGGAAGGCAATGGCAACAAGTATTCTGCCTAGAAAAGCCTCTCTGTGAAGACGTTCGGAAAACTGTGGGACCATTCTATTCGTGTATCACTGTATCACGCACAACACGAATAGTTATAGAGAGGTCGCCTACGCCCGAAACCGGGTACGGCACCGGAAGAAGAAGATGATCGAATAGGGAAAATGACTTTTGTTGTTGTGTAATTCGTTTTGTTTGTTGTTAATCATTCTCCCTTCCCACAACACTGTCTTTTGTTAAGGAGCCTGTATTTCACCCCCTTGTACTAATCAAACTAGAGCGTCGTAAAACTGTAGGTCCCTTCTATTCGTGTATCACTGTATCACGCACAACACGAGTAGTTGTAGAGAAGTCGCCTACGCCGTGAAACCGGGTATGGCACCGGAAGAAGAAGAAACGGACAAATCCATCCAATGTTCTTATGTATATTCTTCGAAGGTCATTATCTCTAATAACCCAACCAAAATTTCTTGGAAAGGTGATACCTCTTATAGGAAACAAACAGTTTTATTTAGCTCTGAAGTGAATATTCCCGATGGTCGTATGACCGAAATTTCAATACCAGTTTATATTTTTTCAACTATTTTGTGATAATATAGTAAAATCAAGTTTTGTTTGTATTCACCTCCATTAGAATAATTGTTGTTTTCTTCTGTTTCGTTGATGGCGCCGACGTTTTCACATACTTTATTAGTTTCATGAGCAGTTTTAATAGCGAACGAAATAAATCAGATGATCCCTCCAGCGCTCTATCGAGTAATATTTATGAGATTGAACAAAATCGAAATAACTGTCTGTTGTTCCTGAGATATAACTATTTGCTATATTTTAGCCCAGAAAATTTAAGTAATACAAATATTTTTTATTTTTCTAGGACGACATCTCCGACGTGGAGGCCTCTCCCAGAGCTGGTTCCCCGGTAACCAATCAACCCTCTCCCAAGAAGGGTCCAAACGCCCCAGTGTATGCTATGCCTCCGCCGAACTATAGCGAAAGTCAGTCGCTCAATCAGGGCGACGTACCGGTCTATACACCAGGTGAGCGTCAAACGTAAACTAAGAATGGGAGCTTCTTCGAATGGTATGTTCGTAGTTTTAGTTCTCTTCAGTATGACACGGTTGTCCGGTTATATTGCGAAGCATCTCTAAGACAGGGTTCACTTTCGAAACTCAATATCTGAAAAATACAACATAATTCAATAGGTCGATTTTATCACACGAGTTGTTGGAATAAAGAAATTTTCATTTATGTCGGTTGTGAAATTATCGAAAAATGCTCATCAATGTTCATAACAGAAAATAACATTCGACAGTTTTGAAAACGAGAACTCTGTCTTCAAGATCGTTTCATTTGTTTTATTCTGTGTTTGTGTCTCATAAGTCTTTTAGTCGTATTTTCGCCGAAAATAAAAAATTATCAGCTTATGGAAAGTCAGGTGCGGGGGGCATCCAGCATATTCGGAATTCGCCGACGCATTAGCCGCTCGGAAAATTTCGGGTGCTACGAATCAAAGACTCGTAAAGTACCGACGTATTAGTTTTTTTTAACTCGAGGGGCCTACAGTTTACCACCGGTTCCGAACGGCCAATGGACTTGTAAACTATGTACATTGCCCAACAATTTTTAATCATATATATACACTAAATTCCGGACATACACAACACCCAAGAGCGAGGCGGGACTCGAACCCACAATCCTCGGTTTACAAACGGTATAAGGCGGTTCACCTTACCGCTGGTCTACCGAGGCCTCACGTATTAGGTTAATCCGTCGGCGATTTACAAAATACCACGGCGCATGTATGTGTTGATATTATTGTTAACTCAAGCGTATGTATTATACATTACACGGATCAACACAAAATTTGAGATTGACATTAAAGTATGAAATTTAGGTAGATTGGATCATAGTTGAACGAAAAAAAATTATATGCCATGAAAAAGTTTGCTTTTGTATCCAGGAGAACATTTGAACGATATTTTTAAAAATCTGTGATTTTAATTTTGATTTTATGATAAATCAATAGAAATATATGTATAATATATTATTTTTATTCATTTTGACTATCAAACTAACTTACAAAAAGTGGAAAATAATTCAAAGGTACGTAGTATCACTTTTTCTTTTATGTTCATAACTGCTTTCTCTTAATAAACCCCAAATATAGTCTCTCATCATATATTAATTGTATTGGCATTGATAACGTTGTTCGAAGTTCATAATATCTTAATGGAAACGTATTTAAATGAGCATGCAGCATATGTATTTTTAAAAACATTCTGGTTTTGAAATTTTTCAACATATTTTCAACTAGCTTTTGGTAGTTTTCAGCTTTGTTACATTCTGAAAATCCAGAGAATACTGCTTTAAAACTGCTCCAACTTGCTTTTTGAACCCTATTAAGCATGTTTGGAAAATTTTCTTCTGCAAAAATCCGTCTAATTTGCGGACCGATAAAACTCCAACTTTAACCTTTGCTTCTGATAATGACAACAATTTTTTTTTCAAATATTCAAAAGCAAACTTCATATAGAAAAAAGACATTTTCTTTTCGTTTTGGAGCATAATTAACCGGAAAAACATAAAATAAACTTTAGGACAAAGAAAGAAATTTTTTTGTCGAGCCGTGATTATACATGCCCAAAAAAAAAGGAAACGCACGTGTTTCATTCCTCCCTGAAGTAAGTGTCAGGTAGGCGGGCAACTTGAGTTCGGAATTAACTCCTTCAGCGCCAGATCCAAGGATACACTTGTATGTACAAGTGCATTAAGGATAGGTGAGACGGGATAGTTATGGAACATAGGAAGTGTGGGTAGGGTTCAGAGGATTAATACTGGCCCAGCATTCGCCTTGTAAGTTTGCAAGCAGTGACTTACATTACCATGAGGAAACCTCTGGGAAAAACTCATGGCAGACCAGTCGGCCCCGGGGTTTGAACCTCTCAAATACTAGCCAGCGTACGCTAAGTACTCGACTAACTAGCTTGGTGTGAGTACCGGCTAATATCATCATACTCAGACTTTTTGGTATACCTGTGCACAAAATATAAACCCAATATAAAGAATGCGATCGGCTTATGTGTCGGGGAATTCCGAATATGCGGGAAGGTTTTTCATCTGTTTCAGACCACGATTTTTAAAATTTGTCTGTCCTGAAATTTGATCTTTGATTGTTTTCGAGCAGCACAAAACTATCAAAATTAGGGCAAATGTCTCGAACCGCCGCTATTTTACGTAGATATTTCTTATCTTTATATATATATATATATATATATATATATATATATATATATATATATATATATATATATATATATATATATATATATTTATATATATATATATATTTCCCGGCATCTCCAGCGGCTCCTATCATACCACATGAGCTGAAATTTGATATTTGGTGTTGTTTTCGTGGCAGAATTCAAAATTTGGGTATAATTGTCCAGCAGACGCCATTTTCCGAAGTTATTTCTAGTTTTTTCATTGTTTTCGAGAATTTGATCAACTCCTCTGCTTATGCACATTGACTTAGACTACTTAGAGGGTTGAAATTTGTGCTCATGTTTCAACTCTTTTCAACACTTCGCGGAGACTATACCGTTCGAATCGCATATATATATATATATATATATATATATATATATATATATATATATATATATATATATATATATATATATATATATATATATATATATATATATATATATATATATATATATATATATATATATATATATATATATATAAGCACACCTATATCTTTAAAAGGATTTTGTGGAGGTTGTTAACGAATTCTTTGTCTAAGAGGAGCATAATAATCCTCAGAACAATTAATCAGATCCATTTTGTGCAAAGGAAGTGCTATTTCTTTTATATTGGCGGTTCTGCAATCAATAAAACGATGAACTTGGCTTCTTGATATCAGACGCCTCTTCTCATACAACATATCAATGATCATAATAATCAAACGGTAGAATTAGTGAAAAAATTATGATATTAATTGATGTTGTTGGTATAGACAGTAATTCATGGCCGACTTGTAAAAAAAATTGTATTGCAACTGTTTTATATATATCAGATCAAAATAGCAAGGCCAGCTTTTTTTACATAGTGAAATTACACATTTTAACCTACAAGTTGTGGAAGCGTCTCCTTCAAAATCGACTTATACAATTTTTTTTTAGGAATGAGTTCCGCCTGTCCACCTAACCAGCAGCAATGGTGAAACGGAAATGTATCTTGTACCTCAATGATGAAAGTGTAGGGTGCACCAAACCAGCCTAGATTATATTCAATTTTCGATCTTTTAAATTGAAGTAAGCTAAGTGTAAAAGTTTGTTATTTAATTACTTAAATTCATATACTGAAAGACGTCCTAGAAATTGTTAATTTATTATCTCTGTGTATCTAATTATTCCTTTCAAAAATTGAAGTCAACAAAGAGAGTATTATCCCAGGTCTTGTGTTGTCTGAACTGCTGTTTTTTTTTAAATATTTAAGTTAACAAGTTATTACCTAGAGATAAGAAAATGTATATTTTTAGTTCTTTTTACCTCTGACAAATTAAAAATTTACCATTTTTTTTAATTTCATTTTTGCTTGGAATTTGGTTCAATATTATACGTTAATCACAGGTAACAGTATAAAAAAGTATTTAATCTGTATTCGTGTTCTAAACTCTAAACAATTAATTTCAGAAAAATCAGGATTTATTAAATTTATATATACATATATAAATAGAGATTGTTTCTCATAAAGAAATCATATCACACCAAAAGTTTATTAAGAGAGCCTTTGTAACCTACCTTTTCTTTGTAGATAATTTGGATCCTTTTATTGTCATTAATAATGTTTAGCAGACAATAATCTAATATTGTCTAATTGTACTAGCTCTTTGATGACAACAATAGCAAAACATATTGTAAAAACACATGTTCAGTTTGAAACATTTTTAATTTTTTTGTTGAAGCATGCATTTATTCGAAATTATATCAAGACTTGATAAAAGGCAGAAGAAATTTTATAACTTCATTTCATTACTTTCAGATAATCTCCAAAATTTGTGAGGTAAAATTTCCGAAATATTTGATATAAATTTCGTTAGAAGTTTTTCTAATTAGTTACAAATAATATTCGTAAGAATATTTTGCCATCGCTCGACTTTGTGAATACCTAAACTGAAACGAATTTTTGTGCGAATATAATCGGTGTGCCATTCTTCAATTGAATATCTAAAGTTGATTTCATTTGCCATTGAACGCTTTTACAGTCATCCCAACTTTTCGTTTGATTATATATACAGGGTGTTCGGCATATGAACCACCAAAATTTTCCGGGATATTTTTGGGATCATTTGCTACCTTTCCCCTTTGGACTCTGAGTCTAAAGACTCACGGTTAAGGAGATATAATTTTCTGAATTCCTTCCCGCCTTCAAACCCATGTAAGTTTTTTACTAATGCCTGTACAAGCTCAATTTTTTTAAATAGATATTCTGTAATCTGTAATGTATGCTTGTTCAAATAATTAATACTTTTCGTTACAGCTGACAGTACCAAAGGCACATATAAGGATTTTTATTCCACAAAATTTGCGATTTTGTGAAAATAAATCAAATTCAAAATTCAATGTTAAAAAAAGTAACAACAATTCGGAGCTTCCTCTCTTTTGAAAACTACTCTACTTGAAAACCTTTCTAACGGTATGCTACACATTGATAAAAAAAAACTTTTCTACTTTAAATTGCGGATATTCCTTCAAAAAGGCGGAAATCGTTCGGATTTAGTGAGGAAAACAATTTTATTTTTATGATTGTTTATTGAACAAAAGTTATACTTCTAACAATAATTTAATATTTAACTGTTTGCTAGTTACAAATTTTATTCAAACTGTTCTCCCTTGTTCCTAATGCACGCCCGACACCTCTTTCAGGTACCTAGTTATTTGTTGAAGCAGAAATATTTTCTTTTTTTTTTTTTTCGAGAAAAAGGTGATTTTATGATCTTTTATTTGAACAAAAGTTAAACTTATACAATAATTTAATAACAAACTGCACTCTTGTTACACATTTTGTTCGAAAAAAAATTTTGTTGAAGCAGAAATATCTTTTTTTCGAGAAAAATGTGTATCAAGAAAGCAGGTAAGGTATTAAATTATTGTAAGTGGTTAAACTTTTGTTCAAATACGATCATAAAATCACATTTTGTTCTAATAAGAAAGAAAAATGTTTTAACTTCATTAAATAACTGGATACTAAGTGAGAAAGAGGTGTCAGACGTGCATTAGGAACAAGGGAGAACTGTTCGAACAAAATTTGTAACTAGAAAACAGTTAAATATTAAATTATTGTTAGAAGGATAACTTTTGTTCAGTAAACGATCATAAAAATAAATTTGTTTTCCTCACCAAGTCCGAACGATTTCCGCCTTTTTGAAGGAATATCCGCAATTTAAAGTAGAAAAGTTTTTTTTATCAATGTTTAGCATACCGTTAGAAAGGTTTTCAAGTAGAGTAGTTTTCAAAAGAGAGGAAGCTCCGAATTGTTGTTACTTTTTTCAACATTGAATTTTTAATTTGATTTATTTTCACAAAATCACTAATTTTGTGGCATAAAAATCCTTATATGTGCCTTTGGTACTGTCAGTTGTAACGAAAACTATTAATTATTTAAAAAGCATACATTACATAATATTTATCTAAATAAATGGTGCTTGTACAGGCATTAGTGAAAAACCTACGAGAGCTTAAAGGATGGATTTTGGGTAATTTGAGAAAAAATTATATCTCCTCAACCGAGTCTTAGGACCCAGGGTCCAAAGGTGAAAAGGTAGCAAATGATCCCACCAATATCCCAACAAATTTTGGTGATTGATATGCCGAACACCCTATATATATATATATATATATATATATATATATATATATATATATATATATATATATATATATAGATATACATATTGGTAAATGTAGCATCTATATTTTTATGATTCTTTACTCATTACATTTTTGCTCTCAATTTTCATTCAAATGATCCTGAGAATCGTTTGAATTATAAAATGAGTTTAAGTTAGATAAATTATTATTTCATGCTTTTTTACTTTCCTCATGTTTAATATATTACTTCAAGAATTATCAGATTCTCATTATATTTTATGATGAAAAGGTGCAAAACTATAATAGATGAAGTACTGTAAAAAATTATCATCAAACGGTTTAATCTGCGAGGGAAACATACTAAAATGAAAAATTATTTTTAACAATAAAAAAAGTCGCTACATAATTAATATCAAACATAATAAACATATTGAATTAAAGCTTAAAAATTCATTCATATTTTATAAGTAGGTAATTTTTTTTGTCAAGTAGTGTTATTTGAAATCAGTAGTGCTACTCTAGCAATTTTTTAATAATTGAAAAAATTCGTCTTCAAAATAATGGAAGTCGTCTTTCGCGTATCAGATAATTAAGCATGATGGAGTCATTTCGTTTTGAAGATCCATCACAAAAGGGAAAATAAATCAATTTCCCAATTGGCTTGTCCAGAAATCTCTAAATATTTTCATGATAAAGTCTCAAAATCAATAAAAACAAAAATGAATCTACGTCTGATTTTTTCCTGCTGATGTTTATTTCGTTAATTAGTATTTTCAAATATTTGAAACAATCGTCACCATGGAGAAAAAAATGCAAGGCAGTATCAGCATTTAGTTTGTCGAATTTCCAAGATAGTCATTAAAAATGTTGAATCTCAGGTTATAGACATTCATGGTAAAAAAAAAATAGTCTCATGTGAGGTATGAAAAATGCCACCATTGAAATGAGGAGTTGGAAAAACAATATCTAGCGATTTTAGTAGATGAAATTTACTTTGGATTATACTGAAGCAATGAATATATAAGTAACAATAAGATAAGTAGTACTCAAACGAATATAAAAAATATTTTCTTCCAAACCTTTTCTGTTTAGGGTAATAGAGCAGAAAACTGTAAACGAAAAAATACTCCATATATTCGCTGTTAGTATATATATATTATAAATTTCAAGTATACATACACAGGATTTGAAAATAATTTGTTGAATGCACACGTCCCACGTTATTTTAACTTAAATTATTACGTTTATTGTATAAAGATCTAACTGATCATTTATTTGTATATTTTTTTCTACCTTCTAGATTTTTTCCTGAATTTTTTTTAAAAATTGGCTGAAGTAAAAAAAATATTTTTCATTCAACTCTTAATAAAATACTGCCAAATTGAATTTTCATTCTTGATTTTTAAATGAATACTAGATGTATGTAGGTGTGCTGAGAGTTTTTCAACCTGTGTGTGTGTTTTTTTGTGATAATGAGTCACTCCTGTTTGTATATTATTCGACACATAAGCTATTTAAAAATATGAAAATGAATCAATTTACCATTTATTAGATGTTGTTCAGTCACTATACGAGATTATCTTAGGTCTAATAGAGCTACATCCATGTATATTAATAATAATTACGATACAGAAAGATGTTTTATTGAAAATTTTTTCCTCTATTTGAAATTAGGATTCCTTCGACTTGTTACCGGCAATAATAATAATAATAATAATTTATTGCCACAATTCTACATAATGTGTGAGTCAAAAAAAAATATAATAATACATGTAACTGTAAATGCATTTTACTTATTTATTTTCTTATGATTCCCATAGTTTTGGATCTCTTCGAGGGTAGTATCTTCCAGGTACTCTTTAACTGTATAATATCCCTTCTTAATCAATAAATTTTTGACCGACAGTTTAAAGGCTTTAATAGATTTGATATCTGATATCTTCTTGGGGAGTTTATTATAGCACATGATGCCCATATAGTCGGGGCATCTTTTATATTTTGATGTAAGATGCTTTTCTATTCTTAGTTGGTCAGAATTTCGAGTGATGTATTCATGTATATCCTTATTTCTATCTATTACCCCGATTTTATTCCTTATATACATGAGTAGTTTGAGTATATATATAGAGGCACATGTAAGTATTTCATGTCTAATAAAATGTGGCTTGCTAGTATATAGACGGTTGATATTGAAAATTGCTCTTATTATTCTTTTTTGGCTGATAAATACCCTGTTGAAGTCTGTCGACGATCCCCATGCAATTATGTTATATGCCATGTGTGAGTATGCCAAAGCATAATAAACACTTAATAAGTTCTGCTCGTCCAGACTTCTTTTTAAATTGATTATGGCGTAATAGGCACTATTCAATTTGTTGCTGATATGCTCTATACATGTCTTCCAGTTCAGTTCTCTATCTAAAAACGTTCCTAAATACTTGATGTTTTCTGAGAATGGAATTTGTTTTCCCTCTATTTCCACCTTTATGTCGTTTTTTATTGTTCTTCTGTTACAAAAGTTTATACATATTGTCTTTTCTGCATTTAGTAGTAGACCATTTCTCTTCGACCATTTATTGAATTCTGTTGTTACTTGATTCATCATATTTTGGAGTTCTTGTTCGTTTTTTCCCGAGACCAGTATGCAGGTGTCATCTGCGTACATTACTAATTTACCCACACTGATGCTGTCAGGCAGATCGTTGGCAAACATTAAAAACAGCAGCGGACCGAGTGATGACCCCTGAACCACTCCCAATTCAATATTATATTCTTCTGATGTATGTCCATTATGTTCTATAATTAATTTTCTGTTGCTGAGGAAGGAGTATACTAATTCCGCAATCTTTCCCCTGATTCCCATATTGTAAATTTTTCCAATCAATCTTTGCTTCTCTATCGTGTCGAAAGCTATACTGAAGTCGAAAAAGAATCCGACGACCAAATTACCTTTATCCAGTTCTGAGTATATGTACGCAATGCAATCCACAATTGCTGTCTCGGTAGACTTTGCTGGTATAAACCCATGCTGATGTGTTTTGAGGATCTTAAATTTTTCCAAAAAATTTGTTATCTTGTTGTATAGAATCTTTTCTATAATTTTGGACATTGCATTCAGCATTGATATTGGTCTGTAATTTTCGATATTGTGTGGGTCGTTTCTTTTGTATAACGGTTTTATCTTAGCTGTTTTAAGTGCTTGGGGGAATTTTCCTTGTTGTATGACCAAATTGCATAGAAATTGCACTGTCTGTGCTATATAAGTGCATGTTCTCTTGAATATTTTGTGAGGTATGTTATCTATTCCACAAGATGGTTTATCTTTTAGGTCATTTATTGCTTCCCGAACATCTGTCAAGGTTATCTCTCTTAGTTCAATTGTGTTCATTACTGTATTTGTTTTAATTTTTGTAGGTGTTGTGTTGTCTTTCTGTTCCTCTTTTTCTTTCATTTTAGATTCAGCCATTGATGAGAAGTACCTTCCAAATTCATTACATATCTCTTCCCCACCTGTTATTGTTTCTCCTTTTTGTGTCAGTAGTTTTGTTATTAATTTCTCATCTTTATGTTTTTCTCTTCCTATCTGCTGATTAACTATATTCCAGATTTCCTATGTCCTATTGGGCGCTTCCCTAATTTTGCCTGCATAGTAGTTCTTTTTAATTGAAGATATTGTTATTTCTAGGCATGTTTTTCTTCTATCATATTCGTTTTGTAGTTGGTCGTCTTTGAAATATCTCAGGAGCCATTTAATTTCTTCCAATTTGTCTGCTTCTTCTTTGATGTCATTTGTTATCCAATTTTTAGATGTTGATTCATCTCTTTTGTATCTAATTGTCCTTGATTGCGGCGGGCATACTTCATTCATCACCATAGCATATGTGCTTGTAAATAACCTAAACGTTTCTTCCATGTTGTTGCCGTGTATTGTATTCCAATTTGTACATTCTAGTCTTTCACATAATTCTTGTATCTTTGTTTCTGAAAAGTTTCTCATCAAATATGTCCTTGTTTGCTCCTTCTCTTTATAGTTAATTTTAAATCTCATGCCCAATGCCATATGATCTGAGAATCCCGTTTCTACTGCTTTAGTTGTAGTGTTGAGCGAGTTCAAATTGTGCACTATATAATCGATTTCCGATACTGATGTTTTACCATTTTTGTTTGTCAGGATTCTTGTTGGTTCAGATTACTTATATTCCAATCCCAATGATTTCACTAAATCTCCCAAGAGTGTCATTTTGCTTGAGTCTTGAAGTCGGTTTACATTCCAGTCACCACAGACTATAATCTTGTCTACTTTGAAGTATATTGATGTTACTGCTTGCTCCAGATGTTCTAGAAATTTTTCAAAATTTCCACTTGGCGATCTGTATATAGATATGATACCTACTTTTATTTTGTCCAATTTAATCATGATTCTACAGCTTTCAAATACTTTCTCTATATTTTCTTCTTGAACGTTAAATTTTACTATATTTTTAATATGTCTATTCTTGCAAAAAATAGCTGTTCCTCCATTTTTATATTGTGATCTGCAGAACGATGCAACCAATTTGTAATTTTCGATAGCACATACTTCAATTGCATCCCGCTGCAACCAGTGTTCCGAGATGCATAGGAGATCTGGGCTATATCTTTGTAGGAAGACCTCGATTCTATTTATTTTTGACTGCATGCTTTGTGTGTTAAGACTGATTATCATGAATGTTTCACTGTTTTTGTTATGAACATTCTTATCTAATGATCAGTGCTTCTAGTATATATCCAGCATTTTTTTATACAAGCTACCTTGTGGAGAAGATATAAAAGTCATATGTTGTGGTGTGACAGGTAAATACTAATTTGTTCCCAATATGCTTAGGTTTTCCAAACTTTTGTGACCGACATTTTTAGTTTCAAAAAATAAAGGCTTTGTTACTACATATTTTCCCCAAACAATTTTAATTTTGGGCTCTGCAGAGAAGCGCAAAGCCGCGAGAAAATATTTCTACGTACAAATTGGGGGGTGGGGGGGCTTGACACTGCCTCAACACCAACTTCACATATAAGTTTTTAACCCTTTTCGGAGGTAAGCAAAGCTGTCCTAAACCGATTTTCGTCCCTAAATTGCTTTAGAAAGCATGTAAATGAAGAACAATAGATCAGAGGTTGAACAAATTAACAAACTAAGGTCATTCGTCAAAAGTTCACCAGCCTGTCGTAATAATTTTTCCGATTTAGACAAGATAAAGTTCAAAAAGATTTTGCAAATTTCCTAATTTAAAACGTCAAACGGTTGAAAGTTGAAGAAACTAACAAACTATTAGTTTAGTCAACAAGTGCTTTTTTGTTCAACTTTTTCCAGAAGTCTCGGAAAAATACGAGCAAGGTGTCATTCAATTCGGAATAAAATGTAGATATTTTTTGAAAAAAATAAAGTTCCCTTAGCGAAAATTGTTAAAGTTATAAACAATTTACTGAAAGAGAAAAAGAGGTGTTTGGTTTTTTGCATATATCTCAAAAACCAATTGAGATTTTTGATATTCAAAAAGAGGAAGAAATTTCCTAAAAGAAGTTTGAATTGCCGGACCTGTAGGATCAATAATTATAATTTTCTCAGAGGGGCAAAAATACGGCCGAAAACGGCTTATCTAGCTTGCGCAAATTTAACCATATTAAATACGAAACCAGAGAAATGAAAAAATTCAGGCAGTAACTGGATAGTTGAATGAACAATAATTCAGTGGCAAAACATTTTTATTGCGATTTTTCAATTAGTTATACAATAGTTAATTGATTATTTTTTGCTGCTTGAACAAGAACATTGCAAGGGTGATAACTGTTGAACTGTAAATCTGAGACTTTTACCCCAAGGCGAAGCAAAAGGGGTTATAGTCTCACGACAAAAAGTGTGCACCTGGTCCGATTTTAAAAATTCCAACGGATATCGATAAAACACATATGATTTCATTAGGGAATTTGAATTCCCAATTTTTCCCAACGAAGAATAAAAAAATATAGCGTTTTTACCCCATGGCGAAGCTAAATTCTCACTACAAAAAGTTGGGATCTGGTCCGATTTTAAAAATTCCAACGGATATCGATAAAATACATATGATTTCATCAGAGAAGTTTTGTTGCCAATTTTTTCCCAACGAAGAATAAAAAATTATAGCGTTTTTTAGATAGGCATTACGACATGCGCATGCGCCAAGATCGATATATACGAAGTCCTACAAAACATGCGTCAAAGTGCTCTGTGTGTCACGGTAACCAAGCGACGTTGATAGCTGATTCTGCGTCTGCTTCCCATCTTATCAATTTGATTCATAATTTGCAGCAAAATGAACCGGAATAGGATATTTTTGCTAAATTCTCACGGATTTTATTCGCAATATCGAATTATTAATACATTTATTGCAATTTTCTTTCATTTCAGTCGTAAAATCGACTTTCATTGTTATTCAATTTATATAATACATTCGAAAAATATTGACGACATGCTCATGCGCCGAGGGGTTTTATCATTCCTAGTGCTACGCAGTAGGGTGTCCTTCATTTTTTTCTCTCTTAGAGCTAGTTTTGAAAGGCTTCTGAATAGATCCCCGTTAAAAAAAAAAAATTTTCATTTTTAGGGTTCCGTACCTAAAGGGTAAAAACGGAATCTCATTACTATGACGACTTCGCTGTCTGTCCGTCCGTCCGTCTGTCTGTCACCAAGCTGTATCTCAAGAACCGCGATAGCTACACAGTTGAAATTTTCACAAACTATGTATTTCTGTTTCCGTTATAACAAATACTAGAAATAAAATAAATAATTAAGGGGGGCTTTCATACATTTTCGGTCGTATTTTTACCCCTCTGAGAAAATTTTAAATATTGATCCTACAGTTTCGAGAGTCGAGGAAATTTCATCCTCTTTCCGAATATTTTTTTTTTATATCAATAATCTCAATTTGTTTTTGAGTTATTCGCAGATAACCAAACCTCTCTTTTTATCACTCAGTAAATTGTTTATAACTTTTACAATTTTCGCTAGCAGAACTGTATTTTTCAAAAAAACATCTTCATTCAATTCCGAATCGAATGACACCTTGCTCATATTTTTCCGACACTGTCGAAAAAAGTTGAACAAAAAAGCACTTGTTCACTAAACTATAAGAAGAATAGTTGAACAATTCTAAAAAGATGGCCTGGTCATTCCTTTTATCAACATTGGTAGACTATTTTCATTATTTTTTCGTGTATTTACATAATTCATTCAAAGTTTGCGTTTTTTGTATGGAAGCCCCCCTTAAATATTTATTTTATTTTAATTTTATTATTTATTATTAATGTAAATACACAATTAAATATTTTGTTGATATTTAAAGTCCTACCTGTTGCCATTATTGATATCGAGTTTGTTGTATGGGACCCCCCCTTAAATATTTATTTAATTTTTTAATATCTGTTACAGCGGCAGCAGAAATACATAATTTGTGAAAATTTCAACTATCCAGCTATCACGGTTTTTGTGATACAGCCTGATGACAGACAGACGAAAGGACATACGGACAGACAGCGAAGTCTTATGCCCGCTCCACACTCGCGGCGCGAAAACGCGAGTGTAGATGGGTTTTCGCGTTCGTGCTACGCGCCTTCGCGTTCGCGCTGTTCCCCGATCGTTGTCGGTTTTTTGTCCCGCGACAAAGGGTCGCGCTTGATTGACGGTGCATCACGGTGCGAAGCTTTGCGAGTGTGGAGGGACACGCTTTCAACGCGAAATTCACGGCGTGGATCGCGGCGTGAATTCACAGCAAGATTCGCGGGCGAGTGAGGAGCCCGCTTTAGGCCTGGTTGTACAGTCACGGTTTAAGCCAAGCTCAAGGTTGAACTTGGTTTAAATGAGACTGGTACGTTGCACAGAGCTAGTTCAACGCAAAGCTTGGTTCACCGGCTGTCAATTTATGAGGTTCAGCTGAACTATAAAATTCAGGCACTTAAACCGAGCTCAAAGATAATATAACCTCACTCCTTGAATTAAATTGTTGGAAAGGTATCATCATAATGTTGGATTATATTTTGTCAACATAATTGAAAATAAAAATAATGGCCCATCAGCTACATGATAATCTTCAGGACTTTGAGGAAATAGTAGAAGTATTAAATAATGCTGGAAGACAACCAAAGAAATATAGAAATAGAATGGGCCATTTTGTTGTATGGAAGAAGCTGCAATTAATTTAGTTGATAATGTAAATATTCAACCTCACAAGAATGCTAACAATATTCATATCAACAATGTTATGAGGCATCAATAATTAATAAATTACTTCAGAGAACTGTAGCTGTAATAAATTGTTTCTTCATTTAAGATATATATATATATATATATATATATATATATATATATATATATATATATATATATATATATATATACAGTGCTTTCATGATGAAAGGAACAAATTCATTAAAAAATTAGGTTTCTATTTCATGTTAAAATCCTCGGACAGGTCGATTAGTATTTTTATTTGGGCAATTTTCGCAATAAAAATTTTGTATACAGGGTGTCTCATTCAAGAGCTATGGCTTTGTCATTAGTTTTTTTAAAGGTAATACCCTGTATATTATTTCACTTTACAATTCTACGATAAATTCTTATCACTTTTTGTGAACATACCATATGCCTCAACTCGATGGATTGCCAGAAACGGAGATAGTGGGTAATGAGAGGTACGATATGAAAACACACAAATGTAATTACTAATTTAATTTTTACATATGTTCAATCTGTTGTCCGTTTACTTCGAGACATTTTTGAAGTCGATTCAATGTTTCCCGTTGCACATTTTCAATTACTTCTGGACTGATAAGTCTTATTTCCTGCCTGATTCTCTCTTTTAGATCGTCAATATTATTTGGTCTATTCAAATAAACTTTAGACTTCGATTAACCCCATAAGAAAAAATCCAAAGGGGTTATGTCCGGTGATCTTGGCGGCCACTCAATCGGACCTCTCCGTCCTATCCATCTGTTGGGAAAAGTTGCATCAAGAAATTGTCGAACAGCGATTGAATAGTGAGGAGGTGCCCCATCTTGTTGAAACCATATCTCGTTATTAGGTATGTCAGGATCTTGTGGGTTAGGAAACAAAACAGCTAAAGCCGGAATGAGTTCGAACTGGAGAAAGTTCAAGTAGTCCTCTCCGTTTAGTGTTCCTTCAAAAAAATAGGGACCAACTATACGATTTCGAACAATCGCTGCCCATGTATTAATTTTTTGAAGCCGCTGTGTGTGGCATTCTTGCATCCAATGAGGATTCTCGGTCGCCCAATACCTACAGTTTTGTCTGTTGACGTGGCCATTTAAAGTAAAGGTGGCTTCATCAGAAAAAATTATGTTTGTAATGAAATTTAGATGTTGATTATGAATTTCAAGAATCTGCTCACAAAACTGTACTCTGCGGTCAAAATCGTCTTCTAATAATTCATGTACCAGCTTAATTTTATAGGGATGATACTTATTTACCTTAAGTATTTTATGCACGGACCCTACTGATAAATTGAAATTATTGGAAATTGTAGTAATGGATGTATGAGGGTTATCTTGGGTTTCTAGTAGAACGTTCAGCACTGTTTCTTCAGATACTCTCGGTGGTCTTCCTTTAGGTAAATCTCTAACGTGGCCGTATCTCCTGAATTTTTGTTTCAATGTTGCTGACTGTAGGTCTAAGAATTGGTGAACGAGTAGGATGATTTTCATTGAATAGATTGCAGACTTCTTCTTGTGAACGCACCGTATCTCCAAAACCAATCATCATAAGTACTTCAATACGTTCTCTCTCAAGTAATTGCATTTTCTTAAACAATGAAGTAGTGTAGTGCCTGGAGCGTTAAAAACGTGAAAACTGCGGACTATACAGCACCAGTGAATGAATTCAGATGGTACATGTGAAATTTCATTCTTCAGATTTAATGACAATGTTTACCTAAATTTTTTTTTGTACATTTTAAATCTCCAGGTGCTCCACTATCTCCGTTATAATCTGGGAATCCATCAAGTTGAGGCATATGGTATGTTCACAAAAAGTGATAAGAATTTAGCGTAGAATTGTAAAGTGAAATAATATACAGGGTATTAACTTTGAAAAAAACTAATGACAAAGCCATAGCTCTTGAATGAGACACCCTGTATACAAAATTTTTATTGCGAAAATTGCCCAAATAAAAAATACTAATCGACCTGTCCGAGGATTTTAACATGAAATAGAAAACCTAATTTTTTAATGAATTTGTTCCTTTCATCATGAAAGCACTGTATATATATATACATATATATATATAATATATATATATAATATTATATATATATATATATATATATATATATATATATATATATATATATATATATATATGTCCTATGTAAGCTTCTTCCAATGATTACTCTTAAAAAAATCTTTTTTTGTAGTAGGTACTTTAATTTCATTTACTATCAAAATATAACTTTTTTATTAACAAATCAACTTATTATATAACACAATAAATTAACATTGTTCATTTTCAATTCTTTTTAATTTTTACAGCATAATATGCTTGTCTATTAATAAATTTTTCATTCTTAACTTATTTTGCTCAATTATTCCATCTGACTCTTTTTTATTTATTTTTTTCTGAGTAAGACTTCGGGTTTTAATTTGTTTAAAAAAGATACAGCTTGGCGTACCGTTTCACAATGCAACATAAAAGTTCCGTGCCTTTAAAAAAAAAATTAACAGCGCATGTGCAAACGATACCAACATAACACATATTTTCTTGAACTCGGTTCAGTAAAGCTAGTCTCAAAATAACAACTGTACAACTGAAAGCTATTATTGCACCGAGTTCATCCTTGAACCTAGCTCAGTAGAACCATGGCTCAAACTGTTACTGTACAACCGGGCCTTAGTAATAGGTAGGCCTGTAAAAGTAACGAAAAGTTTGTTACCCGTATGTATTCGTTACTTTATGATGGAGTATTCGTTACTAAGTATTCGTTACTTTCGTTACTTCCGTATAAGGAAAGATTTGAACGCTTTAGTTTACTTTACCGTATATACGTTAGTTTTCGTTATCGTTACTTTCGTATGTTTCGTTATCGTTACTTTCGTATAAGATTCGTTAGTAGTTTACTTTACAGATATACCGTATATACGTTAGTTTTGTATGTTTCGTTACATTCGTTATCGTTACTTTCGTATAAGATTCGTTAGTTCCGTATAATATAACGTTAATTTGAAAGATTTAAGCTCATATTCCTTATTGCATTCATATTTATGTGTCGTTATTTATACTTAGTATGATTTATTGGATTATAGGACACTTTTCTGTAGGCTAGGGTTATAGATAGCTAATTGCATTTTATTAATTACAATAAAATTCATGTGCATATTTGTAGGAAACACCCATTGATGCATATTATATCTGAAATAACGGCTTTTGAATTTTTTAGGTTTTTTTTCCAATTATTCAACAGAGTGATCAAAAAAGGATATTATTTTGTAATAATTTCAAGACTCAAAACTCATTATTTTCAAATTGTTCATCTCCCCTTTATATTAACTCTTCGTTCAATTGCTTCTAAGATTTAAGGCTTATTTTATATAACATTTTGAAATAAAATAATTTCACATAAATAGTTTTCTGCAGATTACTTTTATTAGGGTAAAATTGATGTTCATTTAGTTATTTGTTAGTGTTTGAGGGATCGATTACAAGCCAAGTAATTGAATAATTCCAATACGGAATCAGAATCCTGTTCTCGGTAGATGGTTCATTGGAGGACAAAATATCGACAAACACTGGCAAATTGGTATTTTTTTAAGGTATGTGAATATAATAATTTATTTGTGATTTAAATTTTAAAATTTTTTTTAGAGGTATGTCTTGTTTTTTTTTCGTGTTTTTCTTTATACTCATTGAAAAAATTTTATTATCAAATATGTGAGTGTTTAACTGATGTAATATGTAGGCAAAAAAGTAAAGTAAAGTTCGTGAGACTTGTGGTGGTCATCTTTTCACTCGTACATCTAATAAAAATTAAACATCTGACGTCACGGTTATCTACCTTAATAATTATTACCAAAAGATAAATTTTAATTTTTTTATATGATATTCATAAACAGAACAGTAGTACAAATACATGCTCAAAGTCATGCGCAAACGAAAAATGCGAAAGTAACGAGTAACGATACTAGTTCGAAAGTAACGAATCGTTACTTCGAGTCTAATGAAGTATTCGTTACTTAGTAACGAATACATACGGTTTGCCACAGCTCTAGTAATAGGGTCCCGTTTTTACCCTTTGGGTACGGAACCCTAAAAATGCGTGTAATCAGCAGAGCTACTTACTAACATCGAATTTTATCCTTATTTTTTTTATATATATATAAACTCAATTTTGAGAGGCTAAATTGATGCACTAAGCTTGAAATTCTGCAGAAATTTCTACACAATAATTGCCGCGGTGAATGAAAATATGTAGTAGTTTTCAGCTTTCTAACTGAATTTGGAATAGCTGTAGAGATGAACAAAGCACAAAACTCCTCAAAAACGCTTGAAATTTCAAGATATGATAAAAGAAACTAATTTAAACCCTTGATGTGCACTTGTTTACCCGCAAATGCATTCACGTACCAATTTCCAACCTTCTAACTCAATCTGCACATTCGCGAAAAACCACGACAAATAAGATATCCAAAGATAAAAATGACAGCTGTCAGAGAAAATCCCGCCAAAAAGCCCACGTACTATTTTTTTAACCCTCTAACTCATTTTGAAGAGTGGGGTGCAAAAGTACCAACTGCTTTTTTATCTTCATTAGTGTTGAGTAGGACATACAAGAGGCAGTACATTTGTCCCGTACATGACGTCAAAATGTAAGAGCGGCTCAACATTTTATTTTGTACTGCTTCAAATTTTATGACGCGGGTGTCGCGCTAGGCGCTACTTACTTTCCGTCTCCGTAAAACTATAGGATGAAGACAAAGAGGAAGTGAGACGCATGCTACAAATTTATTGCATTATTGCTTTTCGAGTCTCGTCGAGCGATAAGGAAATATCCTACGAGGCACGTATTGAAGCGACTGTTTTGCTTTTGAATATCCTAACCCTAGCTTTTTTATTATATCCTTCAAAATATATTTGTTTATATTTTCATTTACCTACTTACAAACAATATTCACTATGCTAATCGTTTCATATCACTTTACAATACTGATTATTCATATATCATCAATCAAAATTCAGACTGTAACTATTGTACTGCAATAAAATCAAATGTCATATTCGTAGTCGTAACTTCAAACGTATCGCCGAGTTTCAGCACGCCTCGCGTCATTTGAAGTGGGACATTGTACTGGCTCAGTACAAAAAAGAGGCTACTCTTACAAACTCATTTTCATATCATGTCCTACCCAACACTGATCTTCATGTACCCTTCAAAAAGATCCAGAAGGCTGAATTGCTGATATATTAATTTTCACATCAGTTTGAAAAGTTTCCGCTCGTTAATTTTTTCAATAAAAAGGTCTTATTATGTACATACAATACTCACAACCTATGCAAAGAATAGATACATAAATAATGAAACCCCATATGAAAAATACACCATACATTCAAAAGGTTAACAAAAAAGAGGAAATTAATAATATATTTATATTAGCCTTCATTTTCAATTCTATTTATTCCATGAGTAAAACAATAACTCACCCCATCAAAAAAATTTAATCCCTAAATATTATTTATTTTATATATACATAAGATATACAAAATATATACTACTTAAAAAGTGAAAGACTAACTAATTGTATTTCTAATTTACGATTGCTGGTCAAGAAATGCTGTACAAGACCTTACACATTGTTGGTAACATTTTTCAAATCCTTCTGAACCGCTATCCTGAAAATTCAATAAATGAAGATAATGCATTTAAATTTCATTCATTTAAAATAATTTGAATCATTTTCTACTGGTAACACATAATTAGGTACTATATTCATGTCTATAAGCTCCCAAAATGGCACTTCCTAAATTAGTACAAGAGTCAATAATTATATCAGAAGTGGTAAATATTTCTATTTATCAAAAAGAATTCTAGTATACTCGGCAAGCATCATAAATTCTCTTGTTTTAAGATAAAATGAGAACTGACTGAAACTAATTTTAATAAGTACAACTAAATCCAATTAGACTAAATGCCTAATTATTATACTTAGATTCATGCTTCCATAACATACCATTACTCTAAATTTGCTACTTACATAGTAAGGATCTCTGATGATTCTTTCTCCTTGTGGATCATATTCACCCAAAAGACCAATTATAGCTTTGCAATTTTGGGGAGCCATGTTTTCCAGATCTGAAATATTTTCCTCGTCCATTCCAAAAATGAAATCAAACTCATTGAAATCAGACTTTTTAACCTGTGCAAAAATAATGCTCAAGTGTAATAAAGTAAGGTTCAAGTAACACCACATTTGTTATTATTTTAATAAAAAAAATTTATTAAATATTCAAAAGGGGCACTATACGAAGTTTATTTAATGAATTTTCTATAAAAATACAAAAGGGTTTATCATTATATGATAAAATGATACCAATTCTTTAATCACATTACTATTTATAACTCCTTTGCAACGGTAATGAAGATAATATTATGTTCTTCAAGGTGTATAACTGTTCTAAAACCAATCTCTCGACTCATTATCATTTAAAATTAGTAAATTCTTTTGAATTGGCTTATTTCTGTAATTTTCAAAATTATTGTATATTCAAAAACATACTTATAAATTTCAGATTTTGTGAGCCACTTGTCTTTAATTTATGAATATTTTCACTTTGATAGTGAAGTCGTTTCTATGGTTTAATGATTTATATTATCAAAACAAGTAACCATCCGAAATTGAAATAGTTCATCTTGTCTTTAGTAGATTAAATAAATAGACGTCAATCCATTTAAAGTAGAAATTAACTGATGATTTCAATAGGTTTATTCAAATTTAATATTTTACTAGAAAATATTCCATTTTCGTTTATTCTACTAGAAATACAAATAGGTTTCCATAAGCATGGCATGTTTTGAATATTTTAAAGCCAAATGATTTCATACAGTTTGATGCTAATATACATCAAAAAATGATTCAAAAGACAGACTGCTCTTAAAACACTAGTATTGTATTGAATCAATTTTTTTTTTGAACTTCATCATACCTGTCGTGCTTTGTTATTATAAGATATATCATGTTTCTTCATTGTTAATAAGGCCCTGTCATTGGCTTTTTTTCCAATATGGTATCCAGCTACTGCAGCACTATCAACTTTCCATTTAGAATTAAGGTCTTTTTCTTTCAACAAATGTTGAAAAACTCCTTCTGCTATTGGAGATCGGCATATATTGCCTGCAAATTTTATTGAATTGTACGTTGAACGCAACTTTGAGAGTAAAATCATCCACCAACTTACCGAGGCAAACCATGAGTACGCTTTTCTGTTCAGACATAGTATAGTATCTAGTATCTGTAAATTATTGCAGAGGGTAAGTTTTAAACATCAGCTCTGTGATTATTGTAATATTGTATATATTTAAAATATTTAACTAATTAACTTAGTAAGTAGGGTTATGTTTTGTTGTTGCTTATAGCGTTCTCCATTGGTAGAACTAGTGCGCACTGAGTGCAATTTTTATGATCCATTGGAGAGCTTAATGCGAGGGTTCCTGAATCCTGATCCGTTGGAAAACTAGTGCAGTAGAAATTGAACTGAGTGCATGTTTTTTGGCACAAGGTACGAGGTACGAGAGCTCGTGCCGGGGTCAGTGCAGTTATTTGATTTGAATGAATAACAGAATACTTAATATTGAGAACTTTAAACTAATAATTTTATAAAGTTTTACCATGATCTAATAAAAAATTATTCCTGTACTTTTAATAGCTAATTGCTTCGTGACGGTTAAGTGAAATATACATTTTGTTGTGTGAAAATAAGCCAGAAAATTGTTATTGAATGATTTAAACTTTATATAGTTACTTGAACCAATTTTTAGAGAATAAATGTATGTACTTCAAGAGTAATAATATTAAATAGTTATTTGCCAGTTTTTTTCAGCTAACATATAATAATAGTTAATTTCATCACCTTATAGGAAATATCTTTATTTAATAATTACCAATATAAAGTTTTACAGATCAAAATTAGAAAAAAATCTTAATCAGTGAATCAATACACTTCATATAAGGTAAATTACTGACAAAGCACACTCTCTCAAGAAGCAGTCTGGCCAGAAAAAGTTTTAATAAAAATACTCAGTTGTCAACTTAAAAAGCGTATCCCAATCATCAATAGGGACACAAAGGGTTACTAATTCGTTATTAATTTCAAATTGAAGGTTTATTTCTTGCGTAATTTTTTTACATTTCATAAACAAAGAAAAACTTCAATTTTACGATAAAAAATAAAAAAGCGGAACTTAACTTACATAACCTCAAAAACAAACAGCTGTAGTGTTACCGAAACGGAATTTATAAAATTTGTGATCCATTGGGATTGCCCTAGGGCACCTTTGTGACAGAACTAATCGAGTTCCAGTGCCGCACCAGTTTTACCAATGGAGAACGCTATTAAGTTGCTTCTAGCCGCTCTATATAGGCCAAGGCCAACTGTGAAGCTATTTAGCAGTGTCCCGTTTCATTTCTGAAAAATATACTAAAATCTCTCGGGAAAAATGCTAAAAAATACCAAATCAATTTATTGATGTGCTGAAAAAAATGCCAAACAGTTTAAAAGTATTTTTCAATACAATCATGAAAATTTGAAATTTATTTTGAATTGGTTGTAAGCAAAACGAAAAAATATATATAACGTAGGTACATTTTGTTCTATGCAACTTCATGTTGTCCGTACTTCTACTATCAGAAAATTGTGTCTTGCACAGTTCTGATAGGTAATAGACCCTTTGAAATTGCGGTATGTTATAGTTATTAACGTAACAAGGCCGATATGTAGCAAATAACGGATGAGGTTGGATATTGTAATCCGAGGCGCAGCCGAGGATTATAACCAACCGAATCCGTTATTTGCGTATCGGCCGTGTGTCGTTAAAAATTTTTCGTAATCCCGTTGAAAGATTATATTTTGATTCCGAAGAAAGAAAAAACCCCGTACCTCGCAATTCTAAAGAAAAATCCCAACGTCGTGCACTCTGTTGTCATGGAACAGTTTGACAGTTTTATAAACAACGTCATTTTTTTGTGTTCTCAAGTTCGCTTTAACGAAGACCATGGATGAAATTGAGGAGCAAAATCAAATTCCTTTAGAAATATTGGGAGAATCATGTGCAGTGCAGCGAGTGTTGATTAACTGCCGAAAATAACTCAAGAGCGATATCAAAAAGAATATGAAAATTTTGAAATGTGGCGTAAAAGCAAGAATGTAAAGGTGGTTAATGAAGATGTATTATTAGCCTATGCGAAATGAAAATCAGAGGTTTATTCTCCCAACTCGCTGTGGACCAAGATTTCAATGTTGTTATTGTAAGCAGAATGATGTTTTGAAATAAATATTTGAACAAGTGATTTCTTAACGGCCACCGGCCGTCATGAAATTATAACGGCCGGCGGCCGTTAACACTGACAATTGTCATCTGAATACGGTTAAATCAAAATAACAGTATGGGATTACGAAAACAAACAAAAAGTGTAAGTGTGCTCACTTAAACGTTACTATCAGAAACCATCAACTAGACAACTATCACGCATAAACATAAAATCTTCTTAATCGTCGCTAACTCTCTTCGGGTGCTGATCATAGAAATCTTAATATCTATGGTGCTGACTGAGCGAATCCCCTAATCGTAAAACGTAAACAGCGTTCCCCCAGTTCCCCCCTCTGGATCCGCGCCTGGCCATGTGTATATGAATTCTGCATATAAACCATACTTCTCTTATGTGGCACGGATTGCTACGGCGTACAATCAACCCATTTATTGTATATTTTCAGAATTATAATTTTTTATTATAATTTCTGGATTGCTGGCATTGAAAAATATTTTTGAGTTTTTATAGGATAGCGTATTGCATTATTTCTTTTGTAAAATACAAAAATTCATTCAGAAAGTATCGGTGATTTCACAAAACCACCGCTATTTTGATAAAGAGATTACATAGTGTTTCATATAGTTTTGAAGTTTTGCTCACCTCCAAATTGAGTTAAGGGGTTAAGAACTCGTATGTAGAAAATAACAAAAATGAGAGGGGAAATACGACCTTAGTGATGGTCAGTGGAGTACTAACGGGAGTGGGTGTTTGGGGACCCCCCAAAACCCCCCAAAACGTCTTTCGTAAATGAGAGGGGAAATACGACCTTAGTGATGGTCAGTGGAGTACTAACGGGAGTGGGTGTTTGGGGACCCCCCAAAACCCCCCAAAACGCCTTTCGTATGAAAAATTTAAAACATCATTTTCTAATTTTAATTTATATAAACAGTTCTCAGAGATATACTTTACTTCAGGTGATGAACAATTTTGAGAGATAATGACTAACGTTCAGGACTCCACTCATAACTATTTCACCCCCTGAAAATATTTTTTACTACGCCATTGGTGATGGTTCTATGCTGCTCACACGTTTACCTTTATTGAATTTTATGGAAGATAAACCTACACAAAGCTAAATAATTATTTGCATAAATAAATGGCATTGTTCGAAAATATAAAAAGCCACTGAACAAGGAGGATAAATCCTATAAGTTCGAAAATAACGATAAGTTCTAAGAACTTAAATCTATTTGATACACCGTGTATAAGTTCATGGCATAAATTAACATAAAACAGGATTAAATTTATCTATAAGCAATTTGGTTACGTTGCAAATATAATTTTGTTGAAAATTATCAACACTATATAATTATTGAACAGTTCGCCAGAACGAGAGTCATGAAATTTCAAATATTATGTGCGTTTTTATTCAATTTATTTTGCACGATAAAATGTACTTGTGCTAAAGAAGTGGTACAGAAAAAACCTCCACATGTAGTGATGATCATTGCCGACGACCTGGTTTGTACATTCGCTTTGAATTATTTTATAGGTTGATAACCTCTCCGAACTGAATTTTAATATATTGAAATTAGTCAAACTACCGAATATTAGTGTTATATTGAAAATAAATCAGAAATAAATTTTCAACACTGTATTACATACTATTATTGCTTCAATTCAATTTTGAAGATGTTAAAAAAGTAGTACACCGAGGGACCACCTGTGGCTATTATCTTTATGCAATGTACGATAAGTATTAAATTGTAAATGTGATATCATCGTTTTGGTGTTTAACCTCGTGTCAAAATGTGAGTGTTTACATATTGACGGTTTTTTTGAGTTTGTGAAAAACATTTAATAATCAAGTTTGGTGAAGTTTCGTTTAATTTTTCAATATGCAACTCTATGCTTATAGTTCTGGCGGTGTTGTTGTTTCGTTATATAACCGTAACGAATACCAACTCGAACAAACGCAAATATAGTGCAGTCATTGAAGCGTAAAATAGGTTTTTACCTCCGAAATTTTTTACTGTGCACCGATTTACATGCAATTATGTAATTAGGCTTATCTTACCCTTAACTTCAAAAGTGATATTGACCCGAACTCCGTTTTCACCCTGGGGGTGGTTGCCACCCCTTTTCGGTGGTAGAAATTTCTTTTTAACCTCGGATATCGATAGAAGACCTAATTTTAAGCAAAAAATGTTTCATAAAGTTTTTTCAGAAACCCAATACTTTTCAAGTTATTGGCAATTGAAAATTCGGAATTTTCAGTTACTAATGTTTAGTTTACTAAGTAGAAAAAAATACGATTAGTTTTTGGGCCATAACTCCTTCAATTTTGAAGCTATCACAACTCATAAAAAAAACCATTTTAAAGGTAATTGAAAGAGCTAAAACTTTTTTCATTACAATATGTAGTGAAAAACCTTTTATTTTGAAACGGTGAAGGGTCAAAGGGCTCGAGAGAGACTGTGATTGCGGTACCGCGCGCTCATTAAACAATCATAACTCCGTCAATTTTCGTGTGATAGGGAAAAAAACCAAAATTTTTATCAAAAAAAACCCTAAATTTTTTATTATTACACTGTATTACGTATCTTTCATTATTTTTGAGATATTATGAAAAGAAGGTGGTTTTTTTGAAAATTCGAAACTTTTTTTTTTTCTTAAAATCGTGATTTTTTCGGAAAGTATGTGTTACAAAGCAGCCAAACTGCTAGAATCCATCAAACTCTTTATATTAAAGTTAATTCTAGACGGAATACGATTAATTTTAATTTTGGTGGAAATGGCACTTATGAAACCCATTGATTTAAAAAAAAACATTAGAGGTTCCTTTTTTTTTCATTACAGCTCACTCATTTTACGTGCAAAAGACTTTGAACGGTACTCATTTTAAAGCTTATTTCAAGCACTATAAAATCCTTTTTCATTAGCATGCAAAAAACTTATTCGCTCTCCGCTAGATGGCATCGAATATATCGATTAAATTTCAGACAAAATAAAAAATGGCTTTGATCTTCAATATCTCGTTTAATATTGCACTTAGAACACTCTATAAAAAAAACCAATTTGTTCATTTTTTTACCTGCTACAATTTTGTTCATTATAATATTTTCGCTAATATGCATATTTTTGGAGATATTTGCAAAAAACCGTGGGAAAATTCCGAATTTTCAATTGCCAATAACTTGAAAAGTATTGGGTGTCTGAGAAAACTTTATTGAACATTTTTTGCTTAAAATTAGATCTTCTATCGATATCCGATATTATTTCGAAAAAAAAATTTTCACTACCGAAAAGGAGTAGAACCACCCCCAGTGTAAAAACGGAGTTCGGGTCGATATCACTTTTGAAGTCAAGGGTAAGATAAGCCTAATTCCAAAATTTCATGTAAATCGGTTCATAGTAAAAAATTTCTGAGCTAAAAAGCTTCAATGACTACACTAATAATCGTTGTGCTGACCTCGTCACTCGACGTATTTCCGATACTCTAGTGATATAACTGATTACATAAAGTTAATGGATTGCTCGTTTGATACTCGGTGGAACGTTGTTCAAAATTATAAATGAACTATATGAAAAACTTGGCTTGATTCCAATACAAATAGAATTTTTACTCGACATATAAGTTTGAAGCTATTAACCCACTATCAAGAACCTACTTTTGAGTATACTTTTCAGGAAGATGCTGTAACTCCATCTTCGTCAAACGTACTGTTAAAATTTGGTCATTTTTGTCGAATATTTCCCTAATGTAAAACGATTTTTGTGAGAGTAATAGATATTATGGTTATGAGAAATAGTACGAGGGGTGAGTCACTTCCTCAGGAATGTAAAGAGGCATGCAACTACACAAGGGGTGTGCAACAATTAACGAGGGGTGTGTAACTTGAACCTTAAATTCATGGATGTCTATGAAACTAGTGATTTTATGCAAAGAACTATTAAACACATCCGGATGTCATTTGGAACTACAGATAAATATTTGGATGAGATCCGGACAACATTCGGAACTCTTAAAATTCACCCGGATGAGATAATTGAATTGATTTATAACGATTTCTTAATCAATTCATTACGGGCTTCCCACACTAAATTTTCAATGCTTGTATGCATGACCCAGAGAAACTCTTGACTAGAGGCCTCGGTAGCCCAGCGGTAAGGTGTATCGCTTGTAAACCGAGGATCGTGGTTCCGAGTCCCACCTTGCTCTTGGGTGTTGTGTATGTATGAAAATAGTTCTAAACATTTGATCTGTAGGGTAATGACTCAGATTCAAGGCGTTCGGAACCGGCGTAAAACTGTAGGTCCCTTCAGTTAAAAAAAAAACTCTTGACTAATCATAAGAACGACTAGTAATATTCATTTCATAAGAATATCAGTGATTTCTACATATTGATATATTTTGAGATTTTGCATGCGGAAAATAATAAAAGTAGGAATTTTTCTCGAATTTCACTTCAATCAGGCTGAAAGCACACCCCACAATCCACTTTTAGTTGTACAAAAAGATAGCAGTTGAGAAGACGAAAGAAATCTTAACTATGAAATCTTTATTTTATACTTAAAATATCTTTCCTTTCAAATATTCCATTTCTCAAAAATTACTAATCTATACGCAAAGCTGGTATGTATTTCCTTATTTGAATTAAATTTACCCTGTATACATTTTTGCATATATATATATATATATATATATATATGTATATATATATATATATATATATATATATAAATATATATATGTATATATATATATATATATTTATATATATATATATATATATATATATATATATATATATATATATATATTAAATACTGTAAAATTATTGGGAGGCGGTCTGTAGGGAAAAACTCTTACGTTCTCGTTAACACAATATTTCGTCACTCTAAATTTGTGACTTCATCAGGAGTTAACGAGAAAGTAAGAGTTTCACTTTACTTATTTTTTCCACTCACTATGAGATAAGAAATATACGGGGTGGCTTATCTGAGATGGAACACCCTGTATATATATATATATATATATATATATATATATATATATATATATATATATATATATATATATATATATATATATATATATATATATATATATATATATATATATATATATATATATATATATATATATATATATATATATATATATATATATATATAGTATTAATTTACTCTAGGGGCTGGTGCCCAGGGCGGAGAAATTTCCGAGGGCTGCAAAATTTGGGGTGTGTGCAAAATAACCTCCAGTTATGTAAATCAATAATTTTTAAAATTTGGTAATTTGGCGGCATTTCTCGCATTGCCCCAGAGCGGAACTTAAGGTAAATCCGGCCCTGTAGATTATCCCAGAATTCTTAGCATAGGAACTTATTACTTTCTATGAAATTAACGATAATATTTTCAGGGTTCAAATGATTTAAGTTATCGTGGGTTTAACCAAATCACTACTCCGAATTTAGATGCCCTGGGTTTCAATGGAATTATATTTAACAGACACTACACAGAGCCTATTTGCACCCCTTCAAGAGCTGCTCTATTGACAGGGCTATATCCTAGTCGTTTAGGTAATTCACTAAAATTGAAAGATCAAAATTCAAAGTAAACTTCACTCTTAGTATAAAATTTTCATTTTATATATAATTAATATAGCAAGTGAGAAAAAGTAAGTACAGTATAAATACTTATCTCTTGAGTAGGTATATTATTAAACCTGTACGTATCTACTTAAACTGAACGTACCTATCAGCTAGGTACGTCTTTTTTATTGCGTATCATAGCAACGTGTCAATATGAACAACAAATGTTTCAAAGTAACAAAAGAGCAAATAAAAATTAAATAAGTATCAATCACTGTGATGCCTAGTCGAATTTATCAAGCTTTACCATAATAGGTCTACAAGGTGAACCCATAAGCGCAGGCGAAGACCGACATCTACCGACTGATGTACAAACATTGCCCCAACTTTTGAAAGAATTGGGATACACTACACATTTGGTTGGAAAATGGCATTTGGGAACAGCGAGGAGAAATGATACTCCAACGAGAAGGGGATTTGATACTCACTACGGTTACTGGAATGGATATGTTGGTTATTTTGATTATGAAATTAAAAGTGCGCCAATATTGTCTACGGTAAGTGTCCTATAGGCTCTTGCACCGTATATTTTGAACTGAGTTTAATGATGAACCGAGTTTAATTTGACATTTTCGCTTATCAAATGCCAAATTAAACTCGGTTTATCATTAAATTTAGTTTATAAATATACGGTGCAAGATCCTACTAGTGTGAAAACTCCTTCCTTTTGACAAGGGGATATTCATCGAATAGGGTATTGGAAAAAACAATCAATTGTATCGATTGACCGACATTTGAAAAAGAATATGTTTCTAAAATATGCTTATCTTCAGAATTTGAACTGAAAATGCTATCAACTTCGATGTTTTTTTTACCTAGTCCTAGTAGTCCTATCGGTTTACGATGGATGTCGCTATGATTTGATAGCATGCCATTAGTGTTCTTCCGAGAAACTGTGAGGTGTGGATTCGATGTCATTGCCCACTCGGTCGATGAGAAAACAATACTGATGAGTTAGTTGAAGTGAAATAAACTGTCTAGTCAGTCTAGTATTTCCATCGTGTGTGGCACATATGTCGAATTTCCGAACATTCTCCATTAAAAGAGGAATGGGTATTCCATGTTAATGAATCTCATGAAACTAAAGATTCATTGGATTAAACATAAATTTTTCAAATGAATTTCCCTGTATTTTTTAGCCATAACAGGCCTATTGACTTTATTGAAGTTATTTAAAAGTTAACATTTCGTCATGAAATTCATGACTTTCATGATGAAACGTTAAATATTCAATATCGTTCTTCTAATTCAATATGCCTGTTATTGCTGAAATATAATAGTAAATTGCAAGACCACGTAGGCAAAAATAATTTATATATATATATATATATATATATATATATATATATATATATATATATATATATATATATATATATATATATATATATATATATATATATAATTATATATGTTCAACTAATAATAGCTTTTGTAGGTGTACGAGGGCTTCGATATGAAAGAAAATTTCAGAGATGCGTGGAAAGATAGGGGCAAATACGCTACACACAGTTTCACTGAAAAGGCAATGGATGTAATCGACAATCAGAACCCCGATATACCTATGTTTTTGATGGTGGGTCACCTGGCGGTTCACACAGGCAAATATGATCTGGTCGAAGTGGACAATGAAGCAACAATGAACTCCACCTTCGGGTATGTGGAGGACTTAGAAAGAAGGAGATATATAGGTGCGAGGAATTCTAGAATCATAATTCTACATAATAATAGAAATATAATTTATCATATTTGTTTGGCAACCTGTTTATGTTCAGGGCCGTAGCTAGCACTGCTTTCTAGAGGGGGCTGAACAAATTCTTGAGAGGGCTTGTATTTTACATAGTACTAAAATAAATATACGTGAAAAAAAGACAGGAATATACAGCTGTTTCTGTCTGTTTACCTAGAAAAGTATACTAAAAAACGAATAGTCATCAAAAAAAAATTTTGAAAAAATGAAAAAATTTTTTCTAATAAAAATAATGAATAAAAAATCTCTCTTAGAAAACTTTGAATAAATAAAACAAATAGAAATTAAAAATATTTCAAAAAAATAAAAATGTACTTTCAACATAAAATACAAACAAATATCTGGTATATTTTCTAGAGGGGGCTTAAATAATTCCAGATGGGCTCAGCCCCCTCTGGCGCCCCCTTGGCTACGGCCCTGTTTGTGTTACATTTTACATGACATTCATTGGGAAGATTTCGGTTCCGAAGATATTTCAATCTATTATAGCGAAATTATTTCAATGATTCTTTCAGATTCAAATCAATTTTATCAAAATATTTCAATTTTATCTTTTTTTATCTCCAAATCAAAAGAAATTAAGTTTGCGCATGTTTCATTATTATATGTAACCTTTGTCGGAAAATATTCAATAAAATTGATAAACAACAAATTTTTTGAAAAAAAAAATTAATAAAATAAAAATTTCTCAGGATCATCTGATTCAAATATTTTACTTTGAGGACCACTTTGAAAGTTTCATTCAAAATTGTTATAGGAATATCGAAGTTGGTGGCACTCTCGACCTAACCACATAATTTAAAAAATTAAATTAAAAAGATCACTTCAATTAAACAATTCATACCCGGGATATGCCTAATAAAAATATTTCGGGTACAAAATTTGAAAAAATATGGAGAAACTTTCTCTTTATTACCACTTGACTTAATTTTGAACAACAACCATTGGAATAAAACAAAATTAAATATTTTCAGATGCCCTGACCCAGTTGGACAATTCTGTAGGGAAAATAGTGGAAAAATTACAGCAACGAGACATGCTTCAAAACTCGGTTATTATTTTCATGTCGGATAACGGGGCCCAGATCAGGGGGCGATTTCACAATGGAGGATCAAACTACCCATTAAGAGGAGTAAGTTCGAAAAATGAGTCAATTTCTCAAGTTCAGTTTCTCAATTTTGAATCCGTTAAGGGCATATTATCCGAAAATGTTATGTGAAAACAGAAAAAAAATTTAGTTTTCCTAAAAGCCAAAAAACCAATGCAGAGTAGTCACTAAGATCGTATCCTAATTTTTGTGATTACAACTAAAAACAGAAAAAAAAACACGAAATTTTCACATAAATTTTTGGAAGGTTTGATATAACAAAGAGGCACTCCTTAATATCAACTCAATTCACTCACAAATATTCATTAGCCTTCTAACTTGGAGGGCTTAAGAGATTCGCAAATCTTGAGAACCCGCAAAAATTCATGAAATTTCTACATTCAAATTGAGTCATTCGATTTAGTATTAGTATTCTAAGCTAAAACGTAAAATTTGAAATCACCAAAATAATTAATTGATGTTTATGACCAGAATTTGATTTTATCTCTATTTTACAAGGAAAAATATTCCCACCATGATGGAGGTATCAGGAACGCGGCAATTTTGTACAGTCCTTTGTTGCAGAAAAAAAATTACGTTCATGACCATTTGATGCACATAACTGATTGGCTCCCCACACTCTATTCCCTCGCAGGTAGGTTTTATAATAAACTTATTTAACAATTAGTGGTTTTGTTCTACGCTGAACGTCAGTCAGCCATGACAAATCAAATATATTCCTATTATTATATAGGGATGTCAATCCTCGGACTTTCGTGATAAGGGGCAACTGATCCCGAGACTTGTCTCGAAAAAAATTAAAATATTTCATTTTATTTCTATTGATTCCCTTTTATTAATTTTAAAATCTGAATAAAGAAATTTCAGAAAAATATCCTACTTATAATAAAATTAAAAAAAAAATTACTTGAAGATACTAGTGTGTCAAGTGTCTCATCCCCTAGTCTTGAGCGGATTTTATAGAAATATCGGGCCGAAAAATATTTCTGCTTCCACACCAGTAGCAGGTGGCTTTTAGGAAATCGTAAGCACGTTGGAGATTGTACCCACATTCTCAAACAATTTCTTAACTCGATAATATGTGACAACATAGTTTTTGCCTCAGTTTTTGCTTTTACTTGGATCTGCTGTACTTTGGTATGTGAGTATTTTTGTAATGACCTTGCTGGTTTCACTTTTAATGGTAATATTTCCTCTGCACGTATTAATTATGCAATGGAGCAGCATCATCAACCATGCTTTATGTTTCACATTCTTCTTCAGAATCTTCATCACCTAATCTGTTTAGAATATGCGTAGGTGTTTCATGAAATGCCGAAAATTACGGGATTAGGACATTTAATCCAGGGATGGGTTTTAACAGGATTGCTGGCATTGACATCCTCCCTAATATATATATATATATATATATATATATACAGGCGCGGATCCAGAGGGGGACCTGGGGGGAACGCCCCCCCCCCCCCCTAAATGGCCCAGGCTCACCTAATTGTTTCGATTGGGAGCTACTCGATTTACCATTTCCCAAAATACCAGGACCTTTTGACTTTTGAAGTTCCCCCCCCAAAAGTCGGGCCTGGATCCGCGCCTATATATATATATATATATATATATATATATATATATATATATATATATATATATATATATATATATATATATATATAGAATATGATAGATTATTGATTTCAAAAAATATCAACACAAACATCAAAAAATCAGAAAATATACAAAATAAAAGAGAAATAAGCCTACACACAAGAGGCTTATCAAGGGTAATACACCCTAAACTCCAGTATAAGATTCAAACTGTATTATTAACTTGTGAATTCCTCTCTTGAGAGGCTTATTAGTCTAAGAGTCAGCGTTCCGCAGACTTACGGTATAGTAGCAAAGTCCTATTAATGCTAGGCATACTACTTCACGTGCCGTAGGTGAAATGGGGATTCACTATTTCCATTGAGGGTTCCTTTGTGCGTGTCCAGAAGTTGAAAGACATCAAAATCGACTCCGAAAACGTGATCGCAGCATGGATGCCGTTTTGATATATTAAAATATATAATTTTTTTCATGTAAAATATAATAATTTTTTCGTGAAAAATAAAATCTTGTATGCACCGCGTGCGTTACTAGATCCTTACGCCCATCGGGCAACATTCATCCCTCGGGCCAAGATGCCCTCGAGCCGAATGTTTCCCTCAGGGCGTAAGGATCTATATAACGCACTTGGTACATAAATAACTATAAAAAAGCAGACAGATAGATAGGTTCTGACATCCCGGAAGACCACATAATACTTTATTTGTAATGCTATTGAAAGCCCACGATTTTGACGCAAATTTGTCAAAATTTTCGCAGCTTTGAAATACTATTAATTATAGTAGGAACCGGAAGAAGTGTCTGCCATTAAGATTTTACATGAAAAAAATTATATATTTTAAGAGATCAAAACGGCAGCCATGCGATCACGTATTCGGAGTCGATTTTGATGTCTTTCGACTTCTGGACACGCCCAAAGGAACCCTCGATGGGAATAGTGAATCCCCATTTCACCTACGGCACTGAAGTAGTATGCCTAGCATTAATAAGGACTTTGCTACTATACCGTAAGTCTGCGGAACGCTGGTTATCAGTATGTCCAGAAATACCATGCAAATTCCTGGGTAGCATATTGTAAAGCTTTATTGCCTGGTTCTTCCACAAATAGAGGAGGAATGGATAAGAAAAGTATAGAAACATTTATCTAGTGCTGTTAGCATTCTTAAATTGTATATTATATATATATATATATATATATATATATATATATATATATATATATATATACATATATAATTAAACACTACATATATTTGTTTAACACGCATGAGGTACGTTTCGAAGAACTAATTCTTCATTATATGATAAGAAATTCGAGACTTATTCGAAGTTTGAAACGCCAGTAATGAAAATTTGCTGAATTACTTCCCAAGAATTGAATCTCCAGAAGGATTATACACATAAAATCATAAAATTTCAGGAGGAAATGTAACTTCCTTGAAAAAGATGGATGGAGTCGATCAGTGGCAAAGTATCTCTCGGAATGTACCCACTACAAGAAAAACTATTTTAATAAATATTGATGAAGTAAAATTATATTCTGGAATTATAGGTTATGGTGGAAGGTACAAGCTGTTGAACGGCAAGTTAGAATTTAGTTGAACACAAACACCAATACGTATAAAATTATTGAATTACAGGAACTATACAATCTGGATTCTTCGATTCATTCACTGCAGAGCCGACAAGTTCAAAAGAAAGGAATTACGACGTAGCAGCCGTTCTCAATAGTCACGTGAATAAAGCCATAAAAAAATTGAAATTGGAAAAAACACAACTGGACGAAACGTTATTGAGACGCCTGAGAAAATCCTCGTCAGCCCTTAGAAACGTTACGAAATGTGAAAGAAAATCGGAAAACCCCGAAGTTTGCAGTGATTTCTGCCTCTTTGACCTCTGGGCTGATCCTTGCGAAACAGAAAATTTGATAAGGGAGAAGTCGAAAGAGAAGATAGTTTCAAGGTTGAAAAATAAACTGGCAGAATTCTGGACACAAATTACACCTCAAACAAATAAACCTGTAGACGTCAATTCAAATCCAGCCAATTTCAATGGAACTTGGTGCACTTGGTTAGATGATGAGTTATGTGTTAAGACACCACCAAAATTAAAACTCCACTAACGAAGCTTGTATTGCGTATTTTTCTTAAATCTAGTTATGTACATTTTGTCTTTCAGTATAATCATGTTTTCTAGTTTGAAAAAATGATATTTACGTTCGTTTGATGTCATATTACATCTCTATTTTTCACTTCCTTTCTAGCCTTTTTCCTCAACTGAATATTATAGATTTATGTAATCTCAATAGCAATTTCTTTAGATGTCTCAAACTTGACTCATCATTAAATTAAACTGTTATGGAGTGCAGTGAATGAGAGAATTCTATCTGCTAAAAATTCAACAATATATATATATATATATATATATATATATATATATATATATATATATATATATATATATATATATATATATATATATATATATATAAATATATATATATATATATATATATATATATATATATATATATATATATTATATATATATATATATATATATATATATATATATATATATATATATATATATATATATATATATATATATATATATATATATATATATATATATACAGGGTGTCCCGTAAAGACCACGTCAAACTGAAGGAGCATGTAGGTCGAATGTTACCCTACCTTCTATGAAAAAATTTTTCTTATGAAAGTCCTTCCGTTTTCGAGATATTTTTTTTTATATAAAAATTTAGAATTTATGTCCCTCCCAGTAGTTTTTCTATGCTGTTGGTACAATTTTACACTTTTCTAATTAATTTCTTCAGTAAAATATCGCTGAATGATTATTCTAACTTCTACAGTGAGTAAATGCTCGGAACATCATAGAGGAGGGGCTGTGGGAAATGTTTTCAATAGAAGTTTTAAGAGTATACTTTTTTCATGAAGTTTAACCCATCGTAGTGAAAACAAAATGTTCTGGGCTACTGCTGCACATTACATTATTAAATTGCCTATTTCATGGAGATTTCAAAATGGTATGACACAATAGATTTTTTATTGGAAAACTGAAAATTATTGCAATTTTTTCAAAAAGGAGACTTTTCTGACATAATCTATTTTGCCAATTTTGGTCATCATATATTTTATTCTGCCTTATCTAATGAAACACTCAATATTTCACGTGAGAAAATGATAGTTGCATAATTATTTACCTCAATAATCAGAATTATTCATTTAATACAACCATTTACGGGTCTTTTTTTATCCATCCAGTTTAGGCAGAAGAGAAATTTCATAAAAACTTAACAAAGGCTGCTGTGGATTCGTTTGATATCAACTAGACCTGTGTCGATCGTGATTGATCGAATTTTTTTGATTCGATCGCAACCTATACACGAGTGATCGAATCACGAATTTCTCGATCTTATTTAACCCGATCCCGATTTACTTGACAAGACTAACCAAATTGTACTTTATTTTCATATGTTTTTACACAACAGTATATAACTAATTGCTTGCTGATATAATCGTTTACATGCTTTCATTCATCGCACTCTTTCTCGTGTTGTTTTGAATTTTGACACGTAAACCAAAAGCAGCCGATTTTTTCAGGAACGCTCGCGTAGAAGGGTCGCGACCTATCGATCTCTCAGTCTTATGGGTCGCAAACTCGATCGATCGCGTCGTGATCGAGATCGAATTCAGTTTGAGATCAAATCAGTGACATGCTGATATATTCGTTACAAACCGCGACCGGCGACCGGTGACCCAAATGATCGAATCTTTTTAACTCGATCACCATACGAGTGGGTCATGATCGACCCGGGTCTCGACAAATGATCGATCGACACAGGTCTAATATCAACTTGTCATTCAATTCCTTCAGTATGTTACTTAGCTCGTGCGTTATTCTCACTTCTTGGTTATCGTTCACGCACTCTCTGATTTTGTTTTAGAACTGTTCTGCTTAACAAATTGCATTTTGTTTGACTGAAGTGTTAACAAGTATTTTGTTTGTTTTTGACTCCTAGTTTATCATTTACGACATTGCTTTTTCTGAAAATGGTGGAAGAAAACGCTCAGTCTACGTCGCGAGAATACGCTGACATGCATTTGATTTACGGTGAAGTGCGCCTTAATGCTCGTGCTGCGGCAAGGCTATATTCAGAGCGGTATCCTAATCGCCGAAAACCCAACTATGAAGTGTTTATCCGAACACACGACGCAATCACCGAAGGCAGAGTTCCTGGTCGAGGTAAAAGCAGTGGCCGGCCCTCAATGGTGTATGACGACATCGTTCTGGATGAAGTCGAAGAAGATCATATCTACTCGTATGATAGAACGCCGTATAGGCATACCCAAATCAACTGCCTATAAAATAAAAACCCAGCCCGAGTTAAATTTTGCCGAAAAATGCTGAATCGTGAAGATCCAAATTTTTTAAATAAGATTATTTGGAGCGATGAGACTTCCTGTCGAAAGGATGGGTACATGAATCTTCACAATTTGCATAGCTGGCAAATCGTAAATACACACGAGAAGAGAGAAGACAGATCACAATATCGACCGGTGTATTGGAAGAGGAGGTGAAATTTTGTGGCCCCCTCGTTCACCAGACCTGAATCTACTGGATTTTTATTATTGGGGTTACTTGAAGGGCAAAGTCTATTCAAAAACCATAAGCAATGAAGCTGAGTTGAGGGCGGGTATCCGAGTTGCTGCAGCGGAAATATGATCTAACAGAGACTAGTTTGAGGGCATTGACAAGGTCTTTTCTCGGTCGAAGCAGGGCCTGTGTACGCGAAAGAGGTCGTCATTTTAAACATTTACTATAATGATTGTAAATAGTGAAAATATCAATAATGTTCAATAAGTAATTAAATAAAAACCATCAAATTAAGCTTTATCAGAAATGTCCTTTTTGAGAAAAATTGCAATAATTTTCAGTTTTCCAATAAAAAATCTATTGTGTCATACCATTTTGAAATCTCCATGAAATAGGCAATTTAATAATGTAATGTGCAGCAGTAGCCCAAAACATTTTGTTCTCACAACGATGGGCTAAACTCCATGAAAAAAAAGTGTACTCTTAAAACTTCCATTGAAAATATTTCTTATAGCCCCCTTCTATAATGTTTCGAGAATTTTCTCACTGTTAAAGTTAAAATAATCATTCAGCAATATTTTACTGAAGAAATTACTTAGAAAAGTGTAAAATTGAACCAACAGCATAAAAAAACTACTGGTAGGGACATAAATCTATATTTTCATATAAAAAAAAATATCTCGAAAACGGAAGGACTTTCATAGAAAAAAAATTTTCATAGAAGATAGGGTAACAATCGACCTACATGCTCCTTCAGTTTGACGTGGTCTTTACGGGACACCCTGTATATATATATATATATATATATATATATATATATATATATATATATATATATATATATATATATATATATATATATATATATATATATATATATATATATATATATATATATATATATATATATATATATATATATATATATATATATATATATATATATATATATATATATATATATATATATATATATATATATATATATATAATTCACACACAAAGGTTCTTTGTCATGAATTACTTTATTAAAATAGTTTAAGTTTTCTTCCACTCCCGGTTATACCGAGAGTAGCTACCATCTTCCTTAATTTAAATGTCAGCCCTCATTTTTACTCCACATTTAGATTCATTTTTGAAAATTAACGTTAGTTTATGAAACAATATTTATGGTCCTCTTTGACCGTTTTGGAGATAGGTATTTGCATTTTTAAACATTTATTGGTGGCACTGACGCTTTGTATCTCAGTGACATAAAACAATGAAATTTCAGGGAAACCTATACAAAATGCTGGTTATTCAAAACGTTATAACTATTTCCTACAAAAATTTACAGGGTTTACACATAAATTATAAACAATTTTTTTTTCAAATGGAATGCCACCGTTTATATTTCAGATATGACCTAATTGCAGACAAAATTTCTTTTCGATTGATATGCCATTGTCCTATACCTAAAATTGATAGTTTTTAAGTTATTTTCATTTTTCTTAATAGTTATTATTTGATATAAATCATGATTGACATGGAAATTACAATCAATAATACCTATCAAACCAAGCGTTAGCATTTTGTTGAGTTTTCAATTATGGTTAATTTTTCTAACGAAGATTATTTGCACCTAATATTAATTCATGGAGAATGCCATAAGAACGTAAATCGCACTATGAATTTTTTAATGTGCGTTTTCCCACAAGAAGAAGGATAACCACGATACCTGTTACGGTATCCCCCTGACTCTTTCAGCAGTAAAATTTTTCCTGGTTGGCCTTTTTCTTGTGGGAAAACGCACACTGAAAAAATTCGAAGTGCTATTTTAATCGTTAATTGGCCAATTAATTTAAAGATTTACTCACTGTTCAGATGCACTATTTTCTCTTCTCTAATATGTAAGCTGTTCTATTCCTTCACTTATCACTATGAAGTTCCAATACTCAGTAGTCTAAATCTATCTTCTATGACGTATTCCATATATGGCCGAATAAATCTGTTTATACACGTATAGACAAATAGACATGTATATAAACTCTATTATTGATATAGTATATCAATCAATTCACTTTCAGGTAATTGTACTTGAAATATTTTCACTTATTTTTGTTTAACTGTTGAATTTTACAATTTTCTGTTATTTTCACAATATACAATCGGTGATGATAACAATGGCTGACTAAGCAATTGAATTTTCTAATACAACATTACAACCAAACGATGTTTACTCTTCAATAGCAAAATAAGAACTGATTGCGGAAATGTGATTCACTTGTCACTTCTTTATATAAACTCTGAAATTTTTATATATATATATATATATATATATATATATATATATATATATATATATTATATATATATACAGGGTGATCTACAAGCTCTATGACAAACTTTGACAGAAGGTAGGTTGCTTGATTTGAACATATTTTTTTTAATAAACATGTGTCCGATTCGTTTTTGTTTAGAAGTTACAAGCATTTAAAATTTATTAACAATTAATAATAAAAATTCAAATTAAATGATAATCACAAAACTAAAGACTATGAAAAATGTCCACCCTCAGCTTGAATGCAAGCCTCACATCGACGAACTGAAGATTTGGTCATTCGAAGAATGAGATTTGGATCATTTCTTATTTGGCAGCTGCATACCCATATACAAACACAATATCTGCATATTCCTCAGTGGAGAATAAATGCCTACGTTTTTTTATTGAAGCAGGTGTATATTTTATAAGTGTGCATTGTTTAACAATTAAGTGACTTTCTGTCACTTCCTGGTTGACTGAAAAAATTACGATTCTTCAAATGCTTGTAACTTCTAAACAAAAACGAATCGGACCCATGTTTATTAAAAAAAAATGTTTAAAATCAAGTGACCTACCATCTGTCAAAGTTTGTCATAGAGCTTGTAGAACACCCTGTATATATATATATATATATATATATATATATATATATATATATATATATATATATATATATATATATATATACAGGGTGGCCCAGAGCTACGTAATCGGTCCATAACCTTTTTGTCATTGAAGATATCGATATGAAATTTTCAAAGCAAATATGGTCTAACTAAGTTTATTTTTCAAAATTATTTCGAGGAAAATTGCACTTCCGGTTTTGCCGGAAGTGATATCAACTTTGTTATTTCAAATGGAATACCCTGTATATTTTTTGATTTTCGAATTTCTTATGTAATTTATAATAAAACTGTCGTAACATTCTTCCTACTTAAAATGAACAGTTTTCCAGTTATTAATTTTTTTCGTAAAATTTTGACAGTTGCGTCTTCAACAAAAATAATAGGCTATAACTTCTTTGTTAGTGGGTCTATTTTAGTAACCTTGAAACATTGTTTTATTTATTCCATGTCAAAATTTTCCATATTTCTAACTTATTATTTGATAAAATCTAGGGTGAAGTTGGCAAATTTCAAACGTTAATAACTTTCTTATTTCTAATGGAATGCTATGTATATTTTTGCATTATTAAATTTGCTATTCAATTACCTTTCGATTTGTATAACTATTCCCTATACCTAAAGTTGAAAATAACAAAGATATTTCACAATTTTGTAATAATTTATATATCAATAACTTGAGACATCGACTAGCGAGTTATTTTTGACGTATCCATGGATACCAATTACGAAAATTGTTTAAAATTTAATTGTGTCACCTTTTTTGTTCATTAGGTTTGTAGCACCTGATGCTGATATCCGAAAATATATTAAAAAAATAGTAATTCTAAGACGTTAATATTCAATAATTGTTGTTGATTATAAACAACATATGTTTGTGGTAGACTGATGTCAAATTGCAATGTCAAGTTTGACATTATCATTTTGGTCAGGAGGAGTACATTCGCCTGATCCAACAGTCACTCCAAATTATACATTTCAATGTTATACGGAAAGAAATCAATGCTTATTAATAACAGAATCACAAAACGCAGTTGAATCAGAATATATTTGATGATAAATTCTACTAGCAAGCAGAACATTTCAAACCGCTTCTCCAATACAGTAAACCATATTTATCATTTCTTGTCGCGTATAATCCATTTTTTTAACTGAAAAAATACTAGAAAAGGTGACTCAATTAGATTTTAAATAATTTTCATTATTGGTATCCATGGATACGTCAAAATAACACGCTAGACGATTTCTCAGGTGTAATGATATATAAATTATTACAAAATTGTGAAATATCTTTGTTATTATTAACTTTAGGTATAGGGAATGGTTATACAAATCGAAAGGTAATTGAATAGCAAATTTAAAAATTCAAAAACATACATAGCATTCTATTAGAAATAATAAAGTTATTAACGTTTGAAATTTGCCAACTTCACCCTAGATTTTATCAAGTAATAAGTTAGAAATATAGAAAATTTTGACAAGGAATAAATAAAACACTGTTTCAAGGTTACAAAAATCCAAACTGCATACCAATAGACCTACTAACAAAGAAGTTATAGCCTATTTTTGTTGAAGACACAACTGTCAAAATTTTACGAAAAAAATTAATAACTCGAAAACTGTTCATTTTAGGTATGAAGAATGTTATGACAATTTTATTATAAATTACATAAGAAATTCGAAAATCAAAAAATATACAGGGTATTCCATTTGAAATAACAAAGTTGATATCACTTCCGTCAAAACCTGAAGTGCAATTTTCCTCGAAATGATTTTGAAAAATAGACTTAGTCAGACCATATTTGCTCTGAAAATTTCATATCGATATCTTCAATGACAAAAAAGTTATGGACCGATTACGTAGCTCTGGGTCACCCTGTATATATATTATATATATATATATATATATATATATATATATATATATATATATATATATATATATATATATATATATATATATATATATATATATATATTCATATGTATGTATAAGCTTATGTATTTTAGCGTTATTTACACGATAAATTGAATGCTATTTTGAAGCAATAAGGTTGAAAGTTTGTAAATAGGTAGTTTCGTATGATATCTTGGATGGGATTGTTTTTGGTTCGAATTGATTGGGGGTTGACACCCCTGGGGGCAAAATAAATCTTCTTTACACGATAACGGGCGCAATTTTGAAGCAATAGGGTTGAAAGTTTGTAAATAGGAAGCTTCGTATGATATCTTCGATGGGATTGTTTTTGGTTCGAATTGGTTGGGGGTTTGACCCCCCCTGGGGCAAAATAAATCTTGTTTACACGATAACGGGCGCAATTTTGAAGCAATAGGGTTGAAAGTTTGTAAATAGGAAGCTTCGTATGATATCTTGGATGGGATTGTTTTTGGTTCGAATTGGTTGGGGGTTGACCCCCCTGGGGGGAAAATAAATTTTGTTTACAGGATAAAAGGCGCAATTTTGTAGCAATAGGGATGAGAGTTTGTAAATAGGTAGTTTAGTATGATTTCTTTGATAAGATTGTTTTTCGTTCTAATTGGTCGAGGGGTTGACCCCCTGGGGAAAGGAATAAATCTTGTTTACACGATAAAGGGCGCAATTTTATAGAAATAGGGTTGAAAGTTTGTAGGTACGTAGTTTCGCATGAGACCTTGGATGTGATTGGTTTTGGTACAAATTGGTTGGGGGGTTGATCCTCCCAGATTTTGAATTTGGAAAAAAAAATCATAATTTAATGAATATATTTTTCAAACTGGATATGTTATGAAAACCTGCTCTTCTAATGCAGCTCGCTGCGATAGAGTTTTTATAATACTACAAGAAGAAGGTTACAAAACTATATTTGTAGTTAAAAAAATATAAGTGAATAATGAAAAATATACCAAACAAAAATGCATAAATTCAGTATATAAAAATTGTTAATTTCATCGACAACTAAAAAAACAATGAATTGAAATGGAAGAATATATAAACAAAGGATGATTTGTTAATTTATTTTTTTAATTACATTTAATATTACAGTCTGAATTACAAATATCGCAAGGGGAACCTTACCTGGAAAAATATTTTACAATCACTAATAATGATAGATCTCTCATACCGACACATAAAATATACAAAACTCGATTACACAACAATTCCTCCATTAATTTTCAATAACCTTCGATACAATCTTAAACTAATTTGGCTAAATCTTCAGTACATAATTATTAACAGCCATTAGTATGGAATGATTGTGAATACTATGTTACAAATTTGAAACAAAACATTTAAAAGATAAATAATGACAAGTTAAACTTAAAATGATCAAATATGTCATCAAGCTATAAATGAATACTTGTCATAAGACACACCCAATCTGTTTTATCATTATATTTAGGTACATATAGTAATATTTTCCAATACAAATTCTTACAAAATATACAAAAAAAGAGTATTTAAAACTGAAATGTATGAAGATTTTAATATAATTAAAATTTTAATGGAAAAGATCCCTTATATTGGCACTTTTAATTATCCATTATTACTCTATGCTCAACAATTCCAAAATTGAATTCAAAAAGTGAAAATACGATGTATGGTCATTTGTTCGTCTTTTTGCAAATAAAAAAGGCGTGAAGATTCTGTAATTCCATTTCACATAATAGAAATGAAAGAAAGACACAAAGTAAGGAAAAGCTTGTGAAGATAAATATCTAACTAACGAGGCATTAGCAAGAATACTCCAATGAAAAATAGTGTGGGAAGAACGCAGTGTAGTTTTACTCGATACAAGCCAATTTTTTTGAATAGTGATTCAGGTGCAACGTAGTATATTTAATGGTTAAATCAATGATAACATAACATATTATCTTCAGTATTGAGAAGAAAATATTGTATTAGAACATTTCAACTGTTATTCAATTTTGTTTAATGATTAGTTAAATGGGCAAAAGTGTTATAGAATTTTAGTATATTTTACAGTTTATAAGACAGCTTAAAAATGTTCTCATTGAACCCTTTATGTGACGAATCAATATTTGGGGGTTCGCCATTTTGCAGTTTTATGAGTTAGAGTTTTAAATATTTGAAATAAAGAATAACGAAGATGAATTTAGAAATTGATTATCATTCTAAGACACCACTAAAACTAGCAGGAACCAGTGGCAATTTAAAAATGACAGCGATTATTAAAAGCATGTGTCACTTATTCTGAAGAATAATTCAAAAATGCGAAAGGGAACTACTTCTCTAATTTCCTTAAATTACTGACTTTGTACAGCTCATTTAAATAAACCAGAAACTGCGTTTAATTCAATATTGTAGCATAATGAATCAATCTGATGCCTTTGTGGTTATTTATATTTTACACCTATGTTATTTTCAAGAATACTTATTTCAGTTTTATTGTATAACAGTGGAATCATTTATAGATATGTCAAAATACATATATATATATATATATATATATATATATATATATATATATATATATATATATATATATATATTTATATATATCGGAATAAGCAAATTCTCAAGCAGTATCTTCCGAAAATCAAAGAAGCATGGTCTATAGTTATACTCACGAATCCAGATAATGAAATTTTAGCCTTAACAAAGCTTGAATCTCTTAAAATTTATGCGAACAAAAATTGGTAATAAGAATTGCATTTTATTTAGTGAACTAGTGATTAATGAGTATAAGACAGCATAGTTGATATTTTAAATCTCAATAATTTCCCTTCAATATGAATCTGCAGGTCTAATTAAAAGAAACTTAATTTCTTATAACAATAAAATCCAAGGGTAAGTTTTAGTGAGCACTAATTTATTTTAGTAACTAACGCGATATATTGAATTGATGATATTCAATTTATAAGCCCATAATATTGTCATCCTGGATCAGGCAAAATTTTTTAGATATGAAAATTATATACTCTATGAAATATTGAAAAACGATATACTTGAGGAAAGCTTGGCTAAATATTGTAATCAATATTGACGATGAAATTTGACTAGCTTCCTAACTACAAAATTTCTATATTTCGGGCCCCTAACATGTAATTGACTCGAATTTAGACTCACTAGTGCAGATTTTAAGGTTTGAATTCATATTCAAGGATGAGTTTTGATTAGTAAATTGAAATGGATGTGACTGACTGCAATTGACTAAACAATCAATTATTTAGATTCATAAAAAAATATTTCTTCAATCAAATCGTTTAATCTGCGAATATCTCTTGAAAGAATAAATTGCAACTATTGAATATTTCAATAAAGATAAATGATGAAATATGGAATAAATTCAAATCACTCGAAAAAAATGATAAAAATATCTATATTTCACTATACGCCTAAAAAACTTTAACTACATATTAGAAAATGCTTGTCGAACAAAAAAATTACGATCTTTTAAGAAAACTATTCACAAGATAGCCAATTATAAAAAAACTTTCACTCATAATTATTAATAGGCGCTAGTGAAAATATTCACTTATAGAAGATCAATATTGAAAAATTTTAAAATTTTCAGGAACTATGAATCATAAGCTTTGGACATGGTTTTACTCTTCAACAAATTTTCTACTGTCTTTACAGATGTTCAACAGATTATCTAATATGGACAATAACTTTGGATGCATTTAATTTTTCACTAAACGAGCATTGAAACTTTTCTTTGTAAGTTTTGAACTCTAAAAATCCAATTGATCAAATTTTTTACTATTTAACCCTTGAAAATGTAGACCTTGAAACAGATTGAAGGAATCACGTTTTTTAACTTGCTTGAATTTTTGTACCGAGGCAATCCACTAATTAATTTCGTGGGTTTCAGGTCTATTGGCTTAACTCTAATGCTTTCCTCGGATGACATTTCGTTTAAAATATTAAAAAAAACATGAAGTTATCCGATTACTACTTGAACTTTCAACACTACTTTCCGATTAATCCGCTTTTCCCAAAATAAAAAACGCCGCTGGTATAATTATCGAACAAAAAAAAACACCGAAATTTCTACACGCGCACAGATTGACGTAAAGGAGATTCGTTAAAACTTAAGCTAAATGAATCCTTATCTCGAAAAATCACAGCAAATTGGCGACGGCAACCCTTGATCTTGATCATCATCATCATCACATGTTAGAATTGTGGATTTTCTGCTGGACCATGTCGAGCAAAATTTCCGAGTATTGCTCCATCATGGTGACGATGGAATTCTGACTGCTCGGACCTTTCGCTACCAGATCGTTCAGCTTCTTGATCGTGTCGGTCTGGTTGACGTCGATGTTGCCGTTGTTCTGCTTCAATTTCTTGAATATGCAATCGTGCAGTACCTTGTGGGTGCGCACTATCGACAGTTCCAATTTGCGCACGATATCGTCACGCTCCGTATTCTCGCCAGAGGAGTCCCCCTCTGAATCATTGAGCCTGTTGTATAGTTCGACTACGTTATTTGCGGCAACGGTCAGCTGCGAAATTACCTCTTCACTTTTGTGGTTTGAAACTGAAAAACGAAATACTGATATTGGTCGGGAACGATCAGTACCAGCGATCCATGTGAAACATTGAGTAGACCCGTAGACAGGAATTCATATACATATATAAATATATATATATATATATATATATATATATATATATATATATATATATATATATATATATATATATATATATATATATATATATATATATATATATATATATATATATATATATATATATATATATATATATATATATATATATATATATTTATTCGAATTGTTGTTGCCTGTGAACTATTTCTAATCTCTTGATAATTATTAGCAATAACAGGCTTGTTGAATCTTAAAAAACTCGATTTTATTACAAAGTTGACGTTTCGCCACGACATTCGTAGCTTTATCAAAACTTTTGATAAAGTAATAAAATCGAGTTTTTTAAGATTCAACAAGCCTGTTATTGCTAATAATTATCAAGAGAATATATATATATATATATATATATATATATATATATATATATATATATATATATATATATATATATATATATATATATATATACAGAGTGAGGCACATAAAGTGTTACTGGCAATAGCACTCAAAGTATTGATCATATCCAAAAATGTTCAGACAAAACTTTCAGTGCTCGAGAAGGTCATCTCTACTTTGTAACCTTTCAGTGCACGGGTTGGGTCTAACACACCGGGCGTTTTGTTTTTATGGCGCTATTTTCTGATGTCATTGAATTGGGTGAGGAGCCCCGCTGTACCTTTCGGTAGGCTCCTTCCATAACGATCAGTATTGTTTTCAGTCAAGTTTATTACTTAAGGCATGATAGATCACGAGAAACGTCTTGTCAGACCAGACCCGCGCGTATTCGGGGAATATTCGAGTTATTTTTTAGTTGTCTTTACTGTAATTTTCTGGACAAGTACTCATTATATTTTGTTTTATTACGGATCCTTATGAAGTTGAAGTAAATAGACTTAGTAAATTGTTCGAGGAAGTTAAAACCGATGTCGAAGTGGATACCGATGATGACTGCCGATTCCGACTTCGTAGAAATTTTAGAACACGAAATATTGTAAAGATCTTGAAACAAAATATTATTGTAAAGTAATAATTTCTTATGTTTAGAGCTTGTAGTAATTTTTTGTTTCGAATATAGTGAGCAAAAGTAGTAGATATTTTATATGAACTTTTTTATTCCTGTTTTTGAATTACTTGTGTTATTTCAGTTAATAAAGTTTATATGAGCTCTTGTTTAAAGATTCCTAACATCGACATTTTTTGTTCAATCATTTTTTATCGGTTTTGTATTTTTCTTAATATTGATGTTAAAAAAAGAATAGGGTTTAATTTCAATCATAAAAATATTACAAAATGAGAAAATTGGCTTTCTTATTATTTAAGTTGAAAAAAATATTCAATACTTCAAAATGAAAAGAAAAAAAACTTTTCAATAAAAAAAATATATATTTTGTTAGGGTCTGAGAGACCCGACCCTTCTACTAGCGCAATTTTTTTTCACCTGTGTACTGGAAGGTCAATAGTAGCATGTATTTTTTTTTTCGGATGGCATTATTACCGATTTCAAGATGAACTCAGCGACCTGCATATCATTCTAGTCACACTAAGTATGAAAACCGTTGTCGAAAAATCGAAAAATGTCGGAATAATCACTTTCAAAAGATTCCCTAAGGGGGCGTTCTAGTATTCCGTAACGCATTTTTTGAAGATTCTTGATCCTCCCTCCCCCCTATGTAACGCGCCGTAACGTTTTCATGAACCCCTCCTCCCCCTCTATAAACGTTACGTAACACCCAAGGGACTATTTTTACCTAAAAGTCACAAATATTTTGCGCAAAGTGCCGGAAAGTTGCTAAAATACCTTTTTTATTGTTTTAATCTGGTTTTCGTTAACAATAAACAAAACAGGAGATCATCATTTAATAAACAATCATACATAATGTGATATGTTGTAATGGGCCCAAATTTGTTCTAATAAACTTTTACTACTAATCTTACATTTAACTATGCCGTTTTCCGGACTTGGCCCTGGCTAACTTCATCCACCATTATTTTTCTCATGCATTATTCTATTTTAGCTTATTAGCAGGTTTTCACTTTGAAGAAAAAAAAAATATATATATATATATATATATATATATATATATATATATATATATATATATATATATATATATATATATATATATATATATATATATATATATATATATATATATATATATATATATATATATATATATATATATATATATATATATATATATATATATATATATATATATATATATATATATATTTATGTTCGTAAAAAATAAACGAAAAGGGTTCCCAACTTGGGTGATTCAAATTCCCTAGCTTTTTATTTCAATAAAAACTAATGTTACGTAACGCGTTGTTCGAATCCCCTTCCGCCCCTGTAACGCATCGTAACGTTTTACAAGACGCCTCCACCCCCCAAATTGCGTTACGTAATACTAGAACGCCCCCAAACCTTAGTTTGGGTCTACCTACAGAAGATCCTCGAAATAATGGACCTCGACTTGTTAACACATGTTTGATCGTTGATGAAAAGACTGTATAACTTCACCTAAAATTTGTGGTGTAATTTCGGTATATGCTCGGCGTATTCTTTATTTCCTATCGTCAGGCGTGGAAGGTGCTTTCGCCATTACACGTTCTTGAACAAAATTCCCGTGAAATGTAATCTTTTAATGTTAGATCTAACATCACTTCGAGCATCTTCCGTAGGCAGACGAGACCAAGGCGAGTGGATCATTTGAAAGTGTTTATTCCGATATGTTTCGATTTTTCGACTACGATTTTCATACGTGACTGGAATTTCCTTGTGTTATAGTTGCTGAATTCTTTTTGAAATCGGTTATGCTGTCATAAAAAAATGTGCCTCTATTAAAAAATAGGGTGATCCAGTAAGACGGCCTTCTCGAAAACTGAATGGGCCTACTCATGTTTCAGCAAATCGATCACTGTTCGTATCTCGAGCGATTTTTGATAGGAAAATTTACTCACATCAAAGAGAGTATATACTCGACTTCCATTCAACGAAAATCGAGTAACCCAGAACAATCCGATGTAAACTACCACTGACTGAACCTTTCAATAATCGCTCGATACCTGCGTTCTATCATAAAATTAAATGCCATGCCATGCTTACTTGAATGTTAGTGAGCACATAATTAGATAAAGCACTATTTCAAAGAATTAGAGTTAATAACGAATTTGCTGATGAAAACTGAAAATAGATGCATAAGCCAGAATCTGTTTAGGTAACTTTCAGCTATAATAAGTATAGATCCGTAATTTCTCATCAAAGGAATGTTCAAATCGAAAGTTTTAAAAATACGAAATAAATATTTGTCATTCAAAAGATGTTTTCTCGCCTTAGCTGTATTCTTTTAATACAACACAAAGTGATCAAGTTGTAAAAGACAAAAAACATCGTATGAGATCCGTATGTGTCTTATCGTTCATATAGACATCCAAGGAGTTTGGTTCAAGTTACACACCCCTTGGTGTAGTTAAATATCTCTGGAAATTCCTTAAGAATTGATTCGCCCCTCGAATCACAAAATTATTTCATATAATGGGAGAAACTCAAACAAAATGCCCAATTTTAAACGCTCCGTTTGACCAAGATGTTGCGCTCATACAAGACCGGGTATAACTAACGGAATTGAAGGTTAACATATGAGTATCCTATATGGCCAAGTTTCAAGTCCCTGGTTTATGTTCTGTCCATCTAGAAGCCATACCTTATCTAACTACTATAAACTCCATTCAATTGGGATCTGACGTGTCAGCTGGCGAACTCTGGCGGCCAGATGAATGAAGTTTTCATTTCCAACGTCAACATATGCAACTGCATGACAAGTTTTTGATTTCCTACAGATGAGGTCGCAAAAGGTGAATAATGGAAAGTGTTAATTTTGCAAAACGTAGAATCAGCAAGTCTAGAGAGTGTTGTGTTGTGAAACATTGTAATTCTAAAGCATATACAAATGCAAGTATTAGCTTTCATCGGTTTCCGAGGCCAAACAACTATTTTTTATTGAGAGAAAATCATTTTGGAGAAAAGGAAAATATAGATTTATTGAAGGTATGTAAAATCAACGGTGTGTTTTTTGCATTTTGCAAAAGAAAATTACATTCTTCCAGATAATTAAGTTCTATGATTGAAACTTTTTGAATGGTTCCCTTTATTATTGAAAATTCCAGATGCTGCAGCCAAAACATTATTTTTTATTGGTATTATTAGAAGAAATTTTTACAGTGATACGTGGTACGATAAATATGTATTCTCCGATGTCAAATTCATGGAAGATTAAGTGAAATGATGCAGTAACAAATTTATGTATATGATGTTTATTAGATTGAAGTTAGTTATAATAAGAATACACACGGAATGAAAAAGTTTTTCTTTGTATATTCATTATTAATACATCTTGAGTTGCATTATGGTCGATGGTGTTTTATTATGAAAACCACATTTGATTATATGAAACATTATGATTTCCCAGTGAATCCATGTATACAAGTAAATCAATGTTTTTCGGGAAATTTTGAATATATTTTACCCAAAGTTCTTCCAGAACTAATTAAATGTCGAATAAAACAAAAATTTTTTGAGTTGGATAAAGAATCATCAGAAAAAAGTTTTGAAATATGTTTATTGATAATTGCCCATCATATCTAGCTGATTATAAACTTCCTACTTAAAAAAGCTCGAATTAATAGTTTGATATCACTTATACAAATATAGTTGATTCAAACTAGGTATTTTGCAAATCAAATTAAATCAAATCAAAATAGATAAACAAAAAGAAGTAAAGTTGACGATACCACCAGGCCTCGAATTCTCTTCATTTTTCCCACATTGTATGATGTATTTGCATCTTTCCAACCTTCTCTGTATTTTAGCTGCAGTAAATTTTCAACTACATAAAGATTCACACTTTCACTCGAAACTAACATTGTTATAGGAAAAACTCAAAAAACTTTCAAATCTCTCATATAACTTGTGTTGAAAGTTGGTTTTGAGACGCCATGTTTTGACGTTTCACTTAAGCTCCGCCTCCATGTCAGATCCCAATAGTGCCATTACTCTGGTGCATTTCGTCCAATATAGGAAAAATATGTGCGACACAAAAGAATTTAAGATTTGGAATGCTCTTCTGCCACATTGGGTATAAACCACAAGGATTAGCAGCTCCTAGGAGCTACATGGGACGGACTTGTGGTTTTTTCGAAACAGAGAATTTCTCGTTGAAGCGGCGGTCAAAAGAATATATTCATACAGGGAATCTAATAATTTGCAAAAAAAAAAATTATGCATTCAACTGAAATTTAAGCTGAATAAGCGCCTTAAAACAACATACACAATTCATACTAGAACTTACTGTCGACAATACTTAAATCTGCATTTTCCGCCGATATACTCAAATCTTCGTTCATCAGACTCGAATCTAAAGTTGGAAATCTTTCGAAATGAATCGTATGTCTGTAAGCTAAAAATTGTCAATGTTAAAATTCTTCGAATATTGATAAATATGATTGATATTCTGATAGATTTTACAAATTGTTTTACCACATGTTCCGAAACATTTCTCATTTTGTTGTTTATGTTGTTTTCCATGGACTTTTAGGATAAGCCTATTCCAAGTCTCTGACACACAGGCTCTACCTTTGTGATTGTTATTTATTTATATATTTTAGAGGTTTTTGTATTTGTACCTGTATAGAATTCAATTCTGAACTCTATTTTCATTCCCATCCCAGCTGTATATTCTTGTTTAACTCCAATTATCAACGACCATTACAATGATAATAATGATTACAATGATGATAATGTAAAATTTTAAAGTGACCCTATGCACAAGTTTTCTTTCATGGGGTTCTCTACATCTTTTTCCTACATTTATTGTAAACAAAAATCTAGCCATTAAATGGCTCTCAACATATAATATTGCTTCAATATTCAACCACAAACATGTGTGGTCTTTGTGGAGTCGCAATTTATTCATTTACTGTACTTTGTTTAGTGTAGTCTTATCTGTATTTTGTTTAGTGATCAATGAATAATTTGTATTGAATTCATTTTTCAATATATTCCACTCAATTTTACTGCACAGAGTGATGCAATTACGTTTCATCAAATTAGAACAAAGGAAACTATTGAATAATGTTTCATCCAGTATATTTTACTTCTAACTTTATCTCCATTAAATTTTGATAGGCTTAGATATTCTTACAAAAAAAACGACTAAACAACATGAATAATTCTGTGAATTAGGAGAATATTCATTGTATTCAATTACAATCACACCTGTTAGTTAAAATTATTGGAAAACTATGTTCAATTGCAAGTTCAGGAAATAACTACTGTAGTCCAATATAAAATAGTAGTTCACTTCATTTACTATGTTTCTAAAATGTTATAAAGAGCTACAGATGACTAACTTTCCTAATTCAGAAACAAGTGAAAAGTCGGAAGATAAAAATGAATAGTTGTGAATTAACCCACACCACTATAATACCACCAACCACCAACCTTTATGAGAAAGTCGTAGATTTTCATGAAAATAATTCCAAATAATCAAGATCCACGAAGTTTTCAAGGAAAACTTAACATTCTGAAATCGGTTTAGGTAGCTTGGAAAACTTACCTTTAGTTTTTTCTTTATTATTTAAGTGTCGCCTAGGTACGGCCGTTGGGTGGCCATTTTCGAATGAGCTCTGCCTATTTCTTGGAGGAACTATAGGCTTTACAACAGATTCTAATTCTTCATCTGAGGTGGAGATATTGTCCACTCCGACTGTACTCAAATTATCTGAAAATGAAGGAATTCATAAGTTGACGAAAACATTTGATATTCAAATTAATCGATATACGATACAATTTTATATAAATCAATGAAGAAATGAGAGCAGTACTATCGAAAAATAGAATGATCTGCTCAATACAATCACTGCTCTAATATACAATGTAACATAATATGAGAATTATTTCACAATTGACAATTAATTCAGAAAACTTCGAAAGGTAATAAATTTATATTATACTTATATTATAAATTTACCTATGTTTCATATAAGTAATTTTTTTTCATATGTAATATATTTTACCTAATAATGCATTATGTTGTCTAATTACTCTTTATATTCCTACCATTTTGATTTGAATACTTTGTAATTCGGTAAAAGAAGATTTTTTGTTTTTGAATATTTTGGGTAACCGAACAAATATGTGCTGACTACTTCACCATTAAATATATAACTACGAAAATTGAAGAAAGAAACTCAACGACACACCCTTCCATGAGGAAAATATATTCGAAAGTTTAACCTTCAAGATGTTTTATACATTTAAAATGTAAAATATTCAATTTTATTTATCAAATGAATCTAACAATCAATTTTCTTGATAATCTATTGGATCAATATTATCGCAGTAAATGATCTGAAGTAAGTTGGAACAATACCACGAAATACGACAAGTGATCACTTAGCAGTTAGGAATAGTTTATAACTGAGAAATCTTTTTTGTTCAGAACAGAAAACCCCTGGAACGAATGCACTTTGAACCTTGAATGTTTGTATAATAAACTTAAATCTTCTAAAATAAAGGACAACAAATCATGTGCAATGACTTTCTATAACTGAGATGATATAAAAAATTGCACAAAATAAAAGCACAAATGATGGAGGAATCTTAAGAAAATCAATCTTTGAGACATTCATAAAGTTTGAATGGGGAAATATTTCATTCCGTTGACTACATATAAAATGGTATCAATTTGATCCATACTACCACAATAGATGTTTTGAAGATATCCTGAATAATCCTACAAAATATAACATTTGAACATAGCCTAGACCGAATAAATCGATAAGTATCGCAGGGACCTATATACCCAAGAAACAATTTTTGTAAATGAGCATTCTTTAAATCTAGTTAAATGATAATTGATTCCAACAATATGAAGTTATCCTCTCATAGACTATGATTTTGGAAGTGCAAAATAATAAACATTCCGAACAAAGACCATAAGTGATAGTTCTGTATTCCCGAGACTATATGTCAGAATGAATACACAAATACCTCCAGAAATTCACACATAACCTCAAAAAAATTACACTTGCTGATGAATGGCAGATTCACTATGCCAATATTGCATTTAATCTTATCAAGGCAGATACTTATCTAGAATTACTTAGGCAATTGAAGTAAATTTAACTAGTTGAAAACTTCAGAGAAAAAGCTTGATTGCATATATTCAACAGGTCATTGATAAAATATACATATCAAAACAATGGTTAAAAATAACAATTTACACATTTATTATAAGAAATAACGCATGACGCACGTTTCGGTGGAACTTCACCTTCTTCAGATGCTAATGGCAAATTAACTATGATTCTCTGTTATATCGAAAACAAGAAATGACAAATTATGTAGAAGGGGTAAATACAAAGATTGTTACAAATAATTATTAGAAAAGGAAATACCAATTCTAAACTGCTAGTCAGGTAGTTCGGTAATTTTGAAAAGATTAAGAAGGGGGCTTGAAGTATGATCGATTTGGCTATTCAATAGGAGACCGGAATGCTTGTATTTATTTATCTGTAATGATTCTAAAAAATTAAGTTTAATTCCCTTACTTTCAGTATTTAATATTTTAAAATCGAAATTGAATGTGTGATTTTCTTATGGTTTAGATATGTGGATGATATTATTTGTTGTTTCAATGGTACTCTTAGACAACTAGACTGCTTTCAAACATTCATTAATACTTTACACCCTAATATAAAATTCACTTTAGAGATGGAAAAAGATAACTCGATTAACTATTTGGATTTGAAAATAACAAAAGTAGATAACAAACATAATTTTTCAATTTTTCGCAAACCATCGCACACTGATTGCGTCATACATTAGTACTTCCCTACATCCTTTCCAACACAAAATGGCAGCTTTCAATAGTATGGTACATCGTTTAGTAAATATTCCACTTTCAAAAGCCAATTTTAACATCGAGAAAAATATAATTAAACAAATTCCGGAAATAATAATTATGATCCCAATATTATAGACAATATGATAGATAAAAAGTTTTTGAAAAATGCGATTAACCAGGTGTACCCCCTTACTAAAAATAATATCAAATACAACAGCCTCACTTTCATCGGAAATTCAAGTAAAAAACTTAAATCTCTCTTATCTGGGCACAACATAACATTGCTTATCGTACCGGTAATAATTTAGGAAATCATATAAAAAATAATAAATCCAAAGTTCATAAAGATAATAAATCAGGAGTTTATAAAATTAATTGTGGCGATTGTGATAAGTTTTACATTGGTAGAACTTTCAGAAGTTTTCAAACTAGAATTTCAGAACACAAACGTAGCTTTGTTAATCAAAAGTCGGATTCACATTATGCAAACCATTTAATCAAAGAAAATCACACATTCAATTTCGATTTTAAAATATTAAATACTGAAAGTAAGGGAATTAAACTTAATTTTTTAGAATCATTACAGATAAATAAATACAAGCATTCCGGTCTCCTATTGAATAGCCAAATCGATCATACTTCAAGGCCTCCCTTCTTTAATCTTTTCAAAATTACCGAACTACCTGACTAGCAGTTCAGAATTGGTTTTTCCTTTTCTAATAATTATTTGTAACCATCTTTGTATTTACCCCTTCTACATAATTTGTCATTTCTTGTTTTCGATATAACAGAGAATCATAGTTAGTTTGCCATTAGCATCTGAAGAAGGTGAAGTTCCACCGAAACGTGCGACATGCGTTATTTCTTATAATAAATGTGTAAATTGTTATTTTTAACCATTGTTTGATATGTTTATTAATTCACACCAAGTATCGGCCCAATCAATCCAAAAGATAAAATATACCGCAAAATATAAGCTTAATTAGATTCAACAAAAAAATGGTCAAGATTTAAGGCATTTCCCACAGCAAAAGCAAAGGCCCTTTCGATAACAGCCACCTAGCACTGTGCTGATCTCCTCTAAATAACATTCACCAAGAAGCCTTGAGGTATTACTTGCTCTAAATTATTACCTCTGCTTGAAAGATATTTCCTTTCGGATTCCATGCATGTTGTTATCCTCCATCTTTATTAAATGGCTCACCAGTTACTCAATCACAAATTCCCTCATTTAAAACATATAAGGCTCATCCCTTTAATCCTTGGCAGTTTTAAACTCACAAATAAATGATAGCAATACGTAATTAGAAATGAAAATATAATGTACTTAAGGTTACGTTTAACCAATTTGACCCAAGTATCAACACATATAACCTAATAAAACTCTTAGCAATGAATTAGTCAATATTAACTTGATTAATCAGCAATTTGATGAACCACTTTTATAATACTCACTTGTAGAATACGATTGTTTCTTCCTATTTTGCAAAGTTTTGTTATTTATCTTATTATGGGAACTTATAGTAGGCCTCATCAGTCTCGAAACTTTCTTATCGTTAGATTCGTTGTCGGAATCCGAGTGATTTAGACCTCCACTCGACCTACTCCTTGTCATGGCATTATTTTTGACATACCTTGAGTTATTTCTCGACGTATGCGATTGAGGTTTCTTGGCGGGGACTGAAAGTTAGATGACTGTTAGGGGATTTATGGAGCGAGAGATTCGTTAACATGAAAGACATTAAGCGGATGCAATCTTAAGGAAGATGAAGCATATTTGAAAGTATCAAAGTTTTTAGCTGAAATTAATATTTGCAGTTGAGGCGTAGTAACTTTCAAATATTGCGTCGTTATAATTTATATAAATGGTTATACGCCATGAAAGGAAAAAAGCAAGTAGCAAGAATTCGACAGAGATATCAGTTCATATGTTTTCGGGATTCATGACAAATAGTTTAATTTTAAATTCAAACTAGTAGAATCAAATTGAAATATTATTTATTGAATACAGTATAAGATAAAGTAAAAATCCGTCAGGAAACACCACAGGTTTTATACGGACTATACCGGGTGTCCACGGAAGGAGGCTCGCCCCTATTACTTTTTTGTTTTCAGAGATAATGAAATGAAATTTACAGGATCTGTTTAATGCATAAAACTGCTTTTTTTGACAAGTAACTCAACTTCATGCAACTTCCGGTTTCACCGGAAGTGACATAAACTTTCGATTTTTAAATGGGACACCTAGTATATTTTCAGATTTTTTGTCTCCATATGACATTAAGTAAACAACCATGTATAATTTGCTACTATTTGTAACCGTTGTTCAATTTTTTTTTCGAAATAAGTTTTTATTCTAGAGGGCTATAGATGCGTTCAAATAAATAATTTCGGTCCTAAAATGGCCCTGTTTGCCGTCCAGGGACGTAGATTTGTAGGCGTGGCTTTGGACTTATTTTGTTTCAGTTGTGTTGGTCACAGGCTACTCGATGATTTCGAATGTTATTTTAATCTCAATAAGATTCTTCATTTAAAGAAAGTTCTAAGGTTATGGGATTTCAGGTTTTTATCGAAAGTTTTCTTTCAATCTAATACCAAGAGTGCGGTATCAAATTAATCGTAGTAAAATTATCTTTTTTTTTAACCCGACGAGCCACCATGTTGCCATTTGAAAAAAAATAGTAATAAAAGTTTTAAAATTAAACTTCACATAGCTAGAACATTTTGATCGAAAACAGTGAAGTTGTATTTTAACTTACATTTTAAGACCGAAATTAGTTATTTGAACGCATCCATAGCCCTCTAGAATAAAAATTTATTTCGAAAAAAAAATAAAAAAAAGGTTACAAAAAGTAACAAATGATACATGGTTGTATTCTAAATGTCATATGGAGACAAAAAAACTAAAAATATACCCAGTGTCCCATTTAAAAATCGAAAGTTTATGTCACTTCCGGTGAAACCGGAAGTTGCATGAAGTTGAGTTACTTGTCAAAAAATGCAGTTTTATGCATCAAACAGATCCTCTAAATTTTATTTCATTATCTCTTGAAACAAAAAAGTTATAGGGGCGAGCCACCTTCCGTGGACACCCGGTATATTTAATCATATTTACTAATTTAAATATTATATTATATCGAAATAATTATAAATAAATATTCCACTTGCAGTTAAATTATAAAAACACATAGGGAACGAATTTTGTGTTTTTATATATTATAAGCATGTATGTAAAACTGACCACAGTTCACCTCTTATAATTCCAATATGTTCAGATTTTTATTGTAGTAATTCTATAACGCTTATATCTATAATACAAAAAAATCTTAAATCCATTCCATGTTCAATATATGGAGAAAAACTATACATATAATCTCTTCACTAAATACAATTTAAGTTCACACGAGATAAGTTTTTGGAACTTATTCCTTAAGATTCTTCCAATAAACTATTGAGATTGATAACAAAAACAGGAAAATCAATGAAACATCAGATGGTTTCACATGCAAAAACAAGAATAGAAAGCCGTCTACCAAGAAGCCCCAATATATTCTGTTCTCATGTCATTCTTGGATTTTGATATCTCTATAACTGATAATTTTTATAAATCACCCTGAGAACAAAGGGAGAAAGCAGTCACCAAGAATGGTAACGCACTAAATAATTCTTGAGATATCGAAATCAAATAATGCCATGAAAATAGGATATAATCTTACTTACTGGGTTCGTTTTTGCGTTTGTAAGGTGCAGATTTTTGCATACTTAAATCGCTGAGACTACACGACCTTCGTAAGCTGCTATCTGGGCTGCTTTCATCTAAATAAACTGCTGCAAACATGCCAATAAAACTAAAAAAATCTACAATACTTTTGTTTTAAAGTTTCATTTCATAAACGTCAATTTTTGCATTTAGAACAAACACCAGTTGACAACATATTTCACCAGAAGAATAAGATTGTAACAAATACAAATATACAGTAATATTGAATTTGAACTAACTTTAACAAATAATTGTAACTGCATCATCCAAGGATACACAGAGTATAAAACAATTATTTAAATATACAATTAAGTTGAATTAGTTAATTCTAAATAATATTATATTTGTATTTATTATGATGATAAATATAATTTACTTAATTTCTCAATGAAATATGCAGTCAACCAAAGGAGATATTGTTCAGTATTAGTCGAATAATTCACATATATTAAGAAAATGAAGAAGAATATAGAGAAATAATTAGAAGAACACTGAAATTAGTTTCAAAAGTTTCCTTGTTTTCCTCTGTTTTAAAATGAGCGTTAACTAAGCTATTTTTACTACTACTATATGCATATAATTTAGAATTCATTTCAAACTAGAAGAAATACCTGAATTTATGTCAATTACACAACTAGACTGTAAAATTCTCGTAGCACTGGGTAATAAAAAAAAATTTCTTGTGGTTATACAAGTATTCAACCTTTTAGTGTCCTAGCAACACATTCAAAAAACTTTCAAGTTATATAGAACGTCAAGTTAATAATTAATCTTGTATTGAGATAGTATTTAACGAAACTATTTTTGATGTTTAGAAACACAGAGGAAATATTCAAAATTTCTGAAGAAACAGTTATTACCTATATTTATGTTTTGTTCTACAACTACATGAAGAAATCTTTCCTTCATTGCCTATCACCTCAAATTAGTGTCACCGTATTGTAGATTGATTTCATGCAGAAAAGTGTTAAAACAGCACCGTAAAAAGCGATAAGAAAGAAACTAGTACAACAGCCATTTGGGGTGTGTCTTCTTGTGCAAAAAATGGATCAACATTGAACATGCCCATCGATTGAACTCATTTAGTCACCTGCAACTGTTTGGATCTCCCCTCTCTCTGATTTATCTCTTTCCCTCGGATACTTCTCGACGTTCATAATTTTCGGTTCGTAGTTCAAACGTCGTTCAATAAAAGTGGGCAAACTTAAATTTCTCCTCCTGAATTTGATGGACGTCGCTTGATGGAGATTCGTTAAATCGTTGTAGTAATTTTGGGGACTTTTGAAACTTTCGTACATACTGGACAAAGCGTGAACTTTGCCACGAGTCATGTTTTTCTTAAATACGTCTACCAGATTATTGATTTTTTGAATTTTCCTCTGAATTTCGTTCAAGATCTTGATGTTCTCCAACGCAAATTGTATTTTATCGTCCGGGCTCTGTCTTGGAAATGTATTTTCTAACTTTGAAACAGCCATGTCACTAGATTTAGAAATTTTCTCCAACTCTTTCGCCCAAATCATTCTCGTGTCAACTTCCAAACTATCAAACATTCGTTCTTCGTTATCTTTAGGTATATTCAAATTGATTTCGAGGGAGTCGTGGTCCATTCGAGTATTAATTAAAGTTTTATCTAAACTATCATAAAGCTCATTTAAAATATTGACATCAGTACCAGTCCTACTATTCGAGGATTCTAAGTCTTTCTCAACGTTTTTTTCTTTGTATGCTACTTCGATTGTATTCTCATCGCTTACTTTTTCTCTCTTATTCACATTATCATTCCTATTTTTCATTCTTGCGAAGAAATCTTCCTTCTTAATATATTCGTATGACGTTTTTGTTCTTCTAGTTTTAGAGCTATGTCGTCTAACAGCCTTAGGAGGTTTATGCGTAACCTTTTCGTTCCCTATAGGACTTTTGGTGAACAAATGTCTATCCAGACTTGATGTTCCCTGGACATGATTTTTCTTATTAATATTCTTTTCAAAATTTCTAAGCGCCTTTATATTAAAATTTTTATTTGGATCGCTCTTTTTCGAATTAGAAGTATCGAAGATCTCCATATAAGGTTCTAATTTATTATTTAAAATAGTACAATATTTGCTCTTGTACTGTTTATTCTTACTTTCTAACGTCGGTATGTACATTTTGACACTTGACATTGTATTCGGCACTTGCGCAGTGTCCTTTTCTCCTTTATCTTCTTTCGGTATTATCTGCCTCTGTTTATTACTTGATTGTAGGGGTAAATTATCTTGATCCACTTTATCATTTGCTGTTTTCTGTTTCGATTTCCGACCAGAATCGATGAAGTAAGCTATATTTCTCTTCAGTTCTCTCTGAAGTTCAGTTTGTGCTATACTCTCCTCGAATCTCAACAATTTTCTCTGGAATTCTTCACTAGCCTTTGTTTTTTTCGATACCATTTCCTCGGGAGTGGCGAAGTCAGTCTGAGTTTGTGTCGTTTTCAAAATTTTTGGTGACCTATGAATAGGGGATAAATCGAAGGAACAACCTTCACCGGAGGAACGATAATTTTGGGAACGATTGGGGTCACACGTTCTAGACGTAGAACATGTTAAAAATTGATCGTAGCAGCTAGTGCTATGTTTAGGGCTTCTCAGTGGGGTCTTCTGAGAGGAAAACAGAGCCTCCAAAGGGGCCGACTTACAGTCGGAATCGTTGGATAGGATGCTTTCCATACTGTTACAGTTACTTTTCCGTAAATTTTCATCTAGAACGTTTTCGTCCGACAATATGCTATCTTGGGAAGACTTTATATTCTGATTCAGGTAAAAACTCTCACTTTTCGGAATTTCAGATTCTAAATTCGAGTCGTCGCAGTCGTATTTATAAATTTCATTGTTCGACATACATCTTCTGGGCGGAATGATAGTCTTGACTTTCTTGTTACACGCTGAGTGAAAACTGAATTCTTCTAGAGAATCGGAGCTGAAGTTGCCTTCTTCATCGTCCACGCAGTGCTTCAGTTTCGGAACCTGAAGAAGCGAAACGGGTTTTTCGGAAACGTCGATGCGGTTATCGAACTGTTTCTCTAATTGCTCGTAAGTTTTACTGAAGTCCTTCGAGAACTTCTCTATGTCGTCGCAGATCTGCTGGAAACCGTCCTCGGTGGATTCCTTGAAATCGATGAAGTAACTGAAAGATTTCCTATTGCTTTGTTCGTGTTTCGACGTTTCTTTCAGTTCGACGTAGTCGGAAAATTGCCGTTCCTCGGTGACCGGCGATACGGGTAACGACTTATGTAGTTTATATTTTGTCAATGTTTTGTCTAGTTTCAGCTTTCTAGGACGGACGAGATCATTTAAATTGTCCGGTACCCTGGTGATATCGCTGAGTCTGACGTTACCTGCGGTACCTACGTTCGGATCTAAGTCTACTGTGGCAGTGGAAGAAGAGGAGGCAGTGTTGCCAAATGATGAAGATGAAGGTAAATTCAAGAGGTGTGTAAGCTGTGAGGTGTTGTTCGCGATGTCCCTCATATAACAACCGCACAGTTGCAAGTCTGCGGGAACTGAGGCGCTCGTTAGCAGCGCAGCGTTGCCGATATTATTTGCGGATTGGGTATTTAAGTTAGAAGAAGAAAAGTAAGAAAAGCTGCTATTAGTAAAACAGTTGGGGTTAATCTCCGGACCACAGAAGCAATTGTTAGTGTATAAAGCGTCGCGCACTTCGACTGGATTACCTTGTTTGTTCGTGTGCCATTTGTCCCGCTCAGGAATGTGCGATAAGTCGTGTATCGACTGGCTATATCTTAACGGCGTCGAATGGCCAACCTGAAAATCAAAATCGATTGAATCGCTATATCCAAAAATAATTACAATTTCAACACATGATAATCATGTATTTAATACGCGATTTTCGTTATTGAATAATAACGAGTTAATACTTTGTAATATTCAGTTTCTGATAAATATTTTCGACGCGTCAACTCTTCATTTTGTGTAATCCGTATTTTGTCAAAGAAACCTTACAGGGAAGATATCAAAAATGTCTTTCCCAAACTTGGTATTTTAACTTTACCATCACTTTATATATACTACAGTCTTATTGAGGCCAAAAATGATCATGGTAAGTTGCCAGCAACTAGTAGTGATATTCATAACAATCACACGCACCAAGCAAATAATCAATTTATAAACTGTCTTCGTATCAAATCAAGCAGAAACTGTCATAATTACTAGAGTAAAATTTTTTAATAAACTTCCATCTAACATAAGGTCGCTACCTTTAACTAAATTTAAAAATTTGATAAAAATTTTTTTTTTTGTCAAACCCTTTCTATGATCATGAGTACCGAGTTTCTCCGGTTTGAATTTGGTAATGATAGCTTTGCTTCGAACCCAGATGAGCTGCCACTTTGTTTTTTTTTATCTAATTAATGTTTTGTTTATTTATTTTTATGTATTGTGCTGTAATAAATTTTATATTTTGAAAGGTTTTATAATGAAACATTTATATTGTTAAATTTTCTAAAATTTTTCAATTAGGTATACTTTAAAATGTAATTCAATTATTTCAGATATTATGTACTTTATTTTGACAAATGTAAACTTTTTGTACTAACATGCCAATAAATGATTTGATTTGATTCATTCACTATAGAGAATAGAAAAATATAAATATAAGATCAGAAGAAAGTGGAGTAATAAGATTCAGTTCAAAGTCAAAACGATCGGAATGCATGGATGGAGAGCCAAAAATATTGAATTTTCTTAATTTTTAATTAGAATCTCTACTTACATATCTGAACGAACAAAACTGATGATAACACAGAACTGAACTAAACGTTCCAAAAGAGTTCACTGTGCAATGTGGTGTTAAAGTTTAATAACATCGCCCACATATGAAGTCATAAAACTAGATTTCAATAGAATATAAAAATCCATCGATAATGCAGACATAAAAGTGCTCCGTGACAAATCGATGAGAAAGCACACATTTTCAATAGCATACTTAAACCTTACCGATAAATGTATTGTTGGTAGTCAGACGAATTGTGCAAATTGAAACGTAAATTTAATCAAACTTTATTCAAGATTATCAAGACTATTTTTCTTATCGAAAACAGGCAACTCCTGCAAATGAAATTACTAAGAAATAAATGAATAACATTTCACTAAAATTAAACTGATTGAAAGGACTAGGAATCGAAATGCTTTGAGAAAAATCGTAACAAATTGTGTTGTAGAAGTTGAACTTACACTCTCGAGTTTCTTTCTCGCTTCTGTTATTCTTTTATTCAACTCTTGCCTAAGCTTGGAAGTTTCTGGATCCGATTTGGTTTGCTTGAGAGCATTTATGGCTTCGCTATTCCTTTCGGAGCTTCTTGTCAAGAACTTTGAAGATATTGACGTTTTGTTGCCTGAAAAAGAAATAGTAGACATATGAGTTATGATAGTGTTATCTGGTACAAAATAGACAGTTTGCCCAGCTTCAAGGGACTTAAGAGGTTGTCTATTATATTTTTTATTTTGTTAGAAATGAATATCTTCGTTTTCAGTCACATACATCTAGAGAATGAAAGATCCTCTCAATGCAATATAATTTTCAATGAAACACTTAATTTATTATTTTATTGTAACGGAGCTAGTTTTATGAGACTAGATGAAATGGAATTCCCATTCATGATTCAAGGAAAAATGTTAGAAAATTCGACATACGAGCCACACACGATAGAAACACTAGACAGTCAATTTGGCTCATCATTAGTGTCACGTCCATCGACCGAGTGAGCAACGTCATCGTATCCATATAACTTCCTTACAGTTTCTAAAAAGATCGCAGTCTAAAAAGATCGCAGATGACGCGCGAAAAAATGACAGCGCACGTAACTAGTTCTCTCCTTAGAAACTAGTTTGTTATGTAGATTCGACGAATGTCGAATTTTTTAACATTCTCCCTTGACGGATGAATGGGAATTTCATGTCCTCGAGTCTCATGAAACTGAAGGGTTGATTTGATTTTTCAAACGACTCTCCCAAAGTAATATTATCTTTATCGGGATCCCGATCTGAACAAAAATTTGAAAAATACATAAATACGGTTGCATTGCTTACTTGGTGTTAACTCAGCTTCGACGCCGCTCATACTTTCGAAGGTGGTCTGGAAGAATTTTTCCCTAGTTGCCAATTGATCCAACGATTCCGAGCTAACTGAGAACAGCGACATCGGGTTTCTATCCGTATTATCGCCGCTTGGCGTGGAGGCCTGAGTAAAAACGAATAAAGTAAGTTAACAACAACAACGGATGCGATGAATAATCCACTCACCTCATCCTCATCGTCGTCTGAGTCGTTACTATCGAACGTAGTTGGCTGAATTTTGACAGTTGGATTCTTACTCTCCTTTTTCTTTCTTTGCGATTTCCTCAGTTCGTCCACGTCTATGTTAGTTACTGTGAACTCACTTCCACTACACAAACAAATAAGAGAAATAATTTTCCAATAATCCATACTAGCAAATTTATATTACACTAATTTTTTACATATAATATATATATATATATATATATATATATATATATATATATATATATATATATATATATATATATATATATATATATATATATATATATATATATATATATATATATATATATATATATATATATATATATTATATATATATAAAATATATATATATATATAATATATATAATATATATATATATATATATATATATACTAAGTGACAAAGAAGGGTAAACACCCAGTATACTGTACTTTATTTTAATAATTCTTTGCAGGTAAACTTGCTTTTAAGTCGAACAAAAAATGATTAAATTTTCAGCCTAATCTGCGGCGTATCAGACCCGTTTTTTATAACTTCTTTTTTTTTGGAATTTGCATATTTTTACGATTTTTATTCACATTTTGTGAATCTATCGTTAGAAAATTGATAGCAAAGTGCTTTTACTTTAACGACCAAGATGCCCCGTGCGCGAAGACTAGCTCGTGTATCCCAGTTAAAATGACTTTGAAAGGGTCGAATTGTAGGCTTACGCGAAGCCGGATTTTCATTTAGAGAAATTCAGAGAAGAACAAATCGTTCATTGCGTACCCATAGTGAGATGTTATCAGGCATGGACTCAAGAAGGCCGCAGCATAGAGCTATAGGCACTGGACGTCGTAGGGGGCAACAACAGGGCGTCAAGATTGACGACTAAGACTTTTAGCCCTGAGAGATCGTTTAGGTCTACTTCGAGCGATTGCAGATCAATGGTTTGAAGAACATGGAAGGATGGTTGGGATGCGTACAGTTTACAGGAGAATAAGATGTTTTGGGCTTTTTTTCTTGCCGGCCCCATTGGTGTTACCATTGACTCCTGAGCATAGACGAAACCGCCTGCAATGGTGCCAAGAGAAATTAAATTGGGATCAAGAATGGAATCACGTGATCTTTAGCGATGAATCGCGCTTTTGTTTGGGTATGCATGACGGCCGAGCGAGGGTGAG